>JAYJLX010045947.1:2582-12853 GCA_036873525.1 Chalinula nematifera | reverse complement strand
AAATGAAAGCTGTACTACAGTCTGTCGGGAAGTTAGCCTCGTTTTCGAAAGGTCATAGTTAACGTGAACAGACTTTACTATACAGATCGAGGGCTGTACATTTGTATACTCCGCCTTTTAACTTGCACTTTATCTTCATTATGTATTAGGTATCCTTTCTCCAATTGATGCCCCTCACCACATGAGAATAGACGAAGAATCTATGTTCAGAGAGGGCGTGGCTCTTGAACTCCCGACTAAGAAGACCTCCAAAGGAACACAAGGATCGTTTATCGATTGTGGAGTGGAGAAGGTTTTGTTGTGGACTACTCGCCGTATTGTTTATGTTCAGTTTACTATTGATGAAGTAGTAATTATGTTTTAGACTCTAGTATACTGTCGCTTTGTTCAATAATTATATTTGCCTTCACTTTCTTTGTAATGCTTCACTTAACAAAAGAAATGGTTTATTTATTTTTACTCTTCGAATGACTAAATCAGTTGACTGTTTACCACTAGGGCCAGTATATACGTATAGTATGAATTGAACTTATAATGTTTGTAGTTCATTTATTTATCACATATGCCATTGTTTATCTTTTCTTGTATAGAGAGTTCTCGTTGATAGTGTAGTAGAACCTGGCTCACGTGTGACAGTTAAACTTGATGAAAGTACAAAACTTGGTTGGTAAAGGGTCTCTATAAGTCTTTAGTCCACCAGTACAATAATTGTAACCAAGATGTATCTAATATAAATGTATACCTATTACCTATATACCTGTATTATCATTCTTTATGCTGTATTTAATGATCTCTTTTCCTCAGTTGGTAAATACATGACAGGTGCAGTTGTCCCCCCGTCGACTCCCCGTCTTACTAATGGTGTATACTGGGGATATACAGTCAGACCAGCTGACTCTTTTAGTGAGGTCTTTACAAAGAGCCCGTTCAGGGTATGAAAGTATGGGAGTATGAGAGTATGAAAGAATGGGAGTATGAGAGTATGAAAGTTTAGTATGACTCTCACTATATAATTATAATCACCTTGTTTTGAAGGGTGGGTATGATTTAACAATAGGCACGTCTGAAAGAGGAAGAAATGTTGATACATTAAAAGAACTCCCAAAATTCAAGTAAGCTTAAAGGAGCATCAGCAGCTGTTATCGGTAGTTTATTATTGTTATCCTGGATAGTTATTTATTTCATGTTGTGTGGTTTGTGTTTGTTTCATAGTGTAATAGTTTGTTATTGAGTTACTATACTGTTGTTTACGCACTTACTGACCAGCTGTTATTGTTTATATTTTTATGGTTCACATGTGTTAAGAGTGAGCTAGTGTATTACCGTACTGTGTGTATGTGTGTTTGTGGCATGAATTGTTTTGTTGTAGTAAACCATTCACTTTTTGCTACACCATTCATCTTTGATTCTTCACTACTGGGCTCCCCAGGCAGAGTTAGAATGAGTTTTTTCATGTTTGAAATGGTTTGCATATCGTGCAAAAAAATGCCAAATAGCTTAAAAAAAATTTTTTTTATAATTGTATAAATTTTTGTCAATAATTATAATAACAGGGCTAGCCCATGATACACATGTGCATGAGTATCGGAAAAGGTCGCTGTCCACCCCTCGCATGTACATCATCAATTTCTGATAATAATACTATAGTAATCATGATGTTTTCGTTGTAGACATTTGTTGATAGTTTTTGGCGGAGTCAAAGGTCTTGAATACAGCCTGGAAAGAGATGAATCTTTGTCGGTTGACAGTGTCTCGTTATTGTTTAATTACTATCTCAACACCTGTCCCAGGCAGGGCAGTAGAACCATTAGAACTGAAGTATATAAGCTATAGTGTATTCCTTTTTATTGAAATTTACCTACTTTCTATCTTTTGTTGGATTCAGGAAGCTATTTTAGTGTCCTTATCAGCATTACGACCACTGATTGAAGTTAATTAACTATAATTAATATAAACAATATGTAACATTTTCAATAATGTTTATCAATATCATTTGTTCACATTATTGTTTCTTTCTAAATTTTGTTTTGTATAAATAGCAAAAGGAGTTTGTTATAAAGGGTAATTATAATAACTAGGAACAGAAACGTTATTGGTAATAATATTTTGGTGAAGTGTGTGGTTTTAAGATTACAAGAAGTCAGAAAGGATTTTCCTTTTTTTTACACAAATGTTAAACAATTGTTTGATAATTAAAAAAATAAACCGGATAAACGAGTTGCAGTTTCAATATTGACAATGAAGGCTAGTGCTGCTACATGTCAGCGTGCCAGGTGGGTTTTGAGATGTGAACGAAGACCAGCTGATTGAGTAAAGGCCTTCCCGCAATGCTTGCACTTATACGGTCTCTCCCCTGTATGCAATCGCTCATGGCTTCTCAGTGTCGATGCCTGGGTGAACGTACGTTTACAAAACCTACACTGATATGGTCTTTCTCCAGTGTGTATCCTGGCGTGGGCCCTCAGACTGCCTTGCGAGGTGAATATCTTCTGGCATATTTGACATTGCCACCGATTACCGTCCGCACCTCTTATGAACATCTCGAGGGTAGTGGGCTTATGCAAGTGCCCGGACCCAGCTGCCATTACAGTGGGTGGTAAAGGACCCGGTGGAGCTGGTCTAATGATCGGCCATGAAATCGTGGGGATATTTGGTGAGTGGACCGTCTGTAATAACTGGGTAGGATGATGCTTAACCCATGGGACCTGAACTGTTGGTAATGGGTAAACGGTAAACCCTGCATTACCTCCTTCTAGCGTATTACCAAGTATTTGTTGATGGTGCAAGTGGATGGAGCTAGCACATGTATCGCTGGACGAATCATCATTGGATGTGATAGATCGATCGCAATCACTGCTGTCATTGCTCATTTCGTTCTCCGAGTTCAGAGGAGAACAGGTGGTACTCCCTGTCATCATATTGGCACAGGTGTCATCGTCTTCTTCTATTTCTATGTCTTCGCTTTCAATATCAGACAGGGAATCGTCGTGTTCTCCATCACCATCAACAGAGCCTACTTCCTTGTGTCGCGTTTCTATTGTGAATATAACATATAATAACCATTATGCTCAAAGAATGTGTTTAAATTTGATTTATTTATTTATTTTTGGCTGTAAATCAAAGCTTATTTATTCAATTAAATGAATACTTAATGCTTTATGTCTTTCACTTTCGATTTATTTTTTAAAAAATAGCCATGTCCTTTGTGTCTGTTCTTCTGTTCATCAATTATGTCTCATAAATCGATCTCATGCAAAACCCAAAGATTATGGCCATGTCCAAAAACAAACACTCAAAATATAGCCTATATGGCTTCCTTTTATTTATTTTTCTCATTACAAGATACACAATAAATATTATTCATGTACTACGTAGTTGCTTGCCCACACACGAAAAGGAAGCTCTCCACCATTAAAAATAAATTACCGTATAGTCACATTTTCGTCGTTTAAAATTTTCGTCAATTCAACAGAATGAAGAAAAAAAACAAAATATTCGTCGCTAATGTTCTGTACACGCCCATGATTAATTTTTGTTACATGCTAGTGACTGACGAAATTGACAAAAATTTTGACTGACGGTATTTCTGCTACAGGCAATACTCCATAAATATTGTGGCACATAATTAATGGGCATGGCTCACCAAACTTGTCCTTTGGATTGACATTGTTGAATCCTTGTGGTATTCCCATGTAGAGGTTGTATTGGACCTGATCGTACCACACAAGTAGCTCCTCTCCAGCATTGATGTCTCTTTCGGCTTTAAAATATAAGCTCTCGTTGTACTGGACGGCGATTAGGTTCTGCTCACTTCTGCTGCGGGCATACTGGATGAAGTACATCCAGTTCCGATAGGTGGGGTCAGAACCGTCCAGACAATATTTTACTCCACCATCTCTGTGGATCTATTTAAATAGAGATATACATTATGAATATAAATTGGGAGACCTTTGTAGCTATGGTTAGCTGGTTTTGGTTGTTATAAACTCAATTTACGAGCTTTTTTTTTGTGTTGCACTCGAGTGAGCAAAAACAAGTCACAACAAATCGTTTCTGAACAAAACAGTTTTGTGAAAACACTTTTTCTTGAAAATACCAACCAACCAAGTCTGTGCAGTCAACCAGTTAAAAAAACAGAAACTAATTAAAAGTTATAAACACCATTTGGGAAGCAGCTGGACCGAAACACGAGGTCAATGCTTAGTATAATTGTTTATCAATCCTGTTTTGGTGCTGTATGCCATATTATTAAATGCATTACTGTATAGCAACAATTTATATAACACTCGTACTATTACTGCTGAAGTAAACCATCATTCCATAACACATTTTAACATTAATGTTCCACTTGTGTTCCTATACAAGTAGTGACAGTGCATTTCATGGAATACAGAAAAACAAAAATTCAGAGGCTACAGCAAACTAACTTTATAAGTAACGTATGTAATGTACTGCGCTACTTATGTCCTAGTTATTGTAAGTACATTATACAGCTCTTATATCGTATACTGTTATTTCTGTTTACTTTAGATAACTTTGATTTGCTTCTGTACATAGCTACATGTTTGCTTGTTTGTTGTTTTTTTTTATAGAAATCTCAACTGATCCGCACTACGTAAATCTTTTTTCTCATTGAAAGAAAAAAAAAATTACGAAACACGATGATGGTTTTAGAGGAGACAATAAAAACTTCTGTTGTTGTGAAATGGATTTAAGGTATACAAAGCCAAGTTTTTTCAGTACTGAGTAAATATTGTTATCAAAACGAAATCCAGAATTTTTTTTTGTTAGGTACATAAACACAAGTACTCAGGGAATCACAGCGCTGCAGGACGGAAAATAAAACAGCTCATGCAGATTGAAAGGCAGAGAGTAATGATCCAACGATCACCTTATTAGCTGATGATTGATGTGCTTGATAAAACTATTATAACCAGACACGGTTGCATGAAAATCTTCTTAACTTGAAATGTTGCATAACATGTTTTGTTACAAAACTACAGGTAGCGGTACATAGGAAGTTGTTAATGATCCAAAACAGTATAATGACGATAACCAGTGGAAAAATATTTCAAATTGCACAACCCTTCAGTGACCTAATGAATCAGTTCACTACTAACACCATTATTATACTGAAACAGTAGTGTACTGTCTGAAAAATTAACTAATGCTAAAGCCATATATGAGCAGATGCGAGGGTTAATACACTATATTATAATACTATGTTACGGCTATGGACAGTTGGTATTACATAGAGATGTGCCTTGGACATACCTCCCAGTATGTTCTTCCATTGTACTTTTTATGAGCCTCTTCCAGAGTAAGCTTTTTACCGGTAAAAGGGCCTAAAATTGTATCTGAGGGGGGAAAAAAAAACAATAAAAGCAATTAAATATATTATGTTAACAGGTTATAACTTAATGAGTTTACTTTAGGACTAATTACCATGTTTAATGCAATTGAGTGGTAAACCTCAAGTTTATTTTTTATTCCTAAAAAAAAAAAAGCACCCGGCAGTGACTACGGAACTGAATGAAAAAAAAAGCAGGATGTTCTGATCTGCTTCTTAATGTGCTTGTTTTTCACTCATAATCAAACTATTGTGTATGTATATTGTGATGATTGTTGTTTTTCCCTAGTCTGTGCCGTGATAAAGGACCGTTGTTTATTCAAGTAGACCCTAATTCAATGGATAAAGGTACTTGAAATGTGAAACATTTCATGGCCAAATACACAAACAATTTTGCCACTGGGACTCAGTGAGGCAGAGAGCTGACCACAGCACTCTTATAGCACACAACACACACATACAATACTTATGGTATCTAATATATGGTCAACAGTTTACAGTGTTATTTTACATGGCCTGATATTATCCCACCAACCTATGAAATTCAACTAACAATGAAGGACTTTTTATTATTAACCTTTTTGAAGGAGATGACAGCAGAACACGCCTACAGCTCCAAACTGAATCGAAGATAAACCGAACTTGAACAGAGCTGGAATATCCGGGAAATGTTTGCTTACTTCCATAACACGAGAGGATAGCAGTAGGATGCTTCCAGGCCACTCAGCAGAGCCTAAATTAAAAAAAAAAGTATACATAAATAAAACAAAAGGGGAAGCAAGCTGTATAGGTTATACTATCAAAATGTTGAATTTTATTTTTTTATCTATTTTGAATGATTTTATAGTTGTTAAGTGATTTATTAACAATCAGTAGTATGTATTTATTTATCCATGGGCAACTTAAAATATTATACAAAGCTAATTCTGATTTTTTTTTTTGAATGAAACTATATATTTAGCATAATAGACAATGGCTTTGTATGTACATGATTGCATTAGTTATACTAAAGGCTTGAGCTGTGGAGAGTGTGCAATTAAGTTAGTTGGATTAACACTTTGTTGACAATACACCACTGTAGTAAGTATTTAATACACATCATTAGGTGATCAGTATTGCAGGAAGCTAAGAGACTTTTTGGCAAGTTTCGCATGTGCTTTAACTCAACCTCTTGCATGATTCCATACAATGCCTGATCACCTCACAGCTGCTTTTGTAAGCTCGATTATCATATATATTAAACACAATAACAAAATGTTATTCATCCAGATCTTTTGCTTGCTTGTGCATCAATTTGCTATTGATCTGGCTCATTCTCATGGCCGGCCATAGAAATAGCTAGCTAGCAGCAGGTATAGAAGCAGCTGACCCTATCCATGTAGGCCTTATGCAAGCTTTATCATATGCACTAATATGCAGTAATATTCTGAAGTAAAAAAGTCAATTCATGCATGCTTAAGTGTGTGCTAAGATTGTTTCTTTCTATTTCCACTAGCCCCCTCACAAATCAAACCCAATATGAATGCTTTCTTACCGCCCGCAAGTTCCTTTTGAGTCCCGTACAAAGTAAAAGCTATCAGCTGCTGGCTGAATTGTACAGGCTTCTCTCCCTTGTTACTCTCAAACTCTGGCCCCGTTTCTTTCTTCTCCATTACGTCCACAAAGCCACCGGAGCTGTTCATTATTTCGCTTGCATCGACACGAGCTGGTTGTGAGAGAGTCTCCATGATTACTTCAGACCGTTTGCAATGGGCAGGAGCAGTGATGGTGCTGCTAATACTGCTGCTGGAGGAAGTGGAGGAGGCGGGGGAGCTACAGCCACCAGCAGGATCAGACACAGCAGCTATAGGAGTACTAACGGTCGTCCAATGCATTCCCAAATCGGTTATAAATGTCTATAGCTGGAACAAGCAGATTTTATAGTGCTATACCTGGCTAAGGTTGAATGCTTTGCAAACTGTTTATATACCCCAGCCCAACTCTTTGTGCAATTTAATTGAACAATAATTTTATTAATAATTTTTATCTTGTTGCTCTGACAAGATACTAGTTAGTGGTCTATTCTTAACCAAAAGTTTTTAAGTCACTTTTTTTCCAACAACTTGAAACTTAATCAAACCCATCGACCATCTGTCCCAGTCTGATCTAACGTAAACTGTACCAAATGCTTCTGGTTGTCTTTCATGACTACATCTACCCACGAATAAAAGACCCAAAAAGTATGGACGACTAAAAAAAAATCATCAAACTATAAAATCAGTTTATTTTACAATGTACAGGAGTTTATAATACTTGAACAAGGGAATAAATAAGTGTTCAAATTCATTGTGAGAGCTTCCCATCAATGCTTGGGTAGGTCTTCAATCGAAGTGCTGAATTTGAAATCCGGCGGGAAAAGTTTCTCACGTGACGGAAACAGAAGTCTATAAGACTGTCGAATGGTACTATCTGCCACGCCCACCACATCACCTACCTCTGTGTGTATGTATGCAGTATAAAATAAAACTTACTAAATAATTAATTTTTATGAGCTAGTCACTAAAAAATTTAATAGCTAGGATTCTGTCTTCTCGTGTATGGACTTGCTTAGCAAACATACTAACCTTTCTGAGTCTTCTTAACTTCAGATGCCTGAGAGGCCATATATATAGCAGCCGCAGCTACTGACAGATAAACCCTCCTACACAAACAAAATACAAAATGGAGGACATTTTATTCATGTACACGAGAACTAAACTACAATCTCTCCCAATTAATAACTACTTTGTAGGCAAGACTTACACTAAACATATAGTAGCCTGTGTCCTGGGTTAACAAACCAGCTACAAGTACATATATCGCATCCCCTCATACCTTTATGTACATATATCCCTCATACCTTATTGTACATATACCCCTCATACCCTATTGTACATATATCTCTCATACCTTATTGTACATATACCCCTCTTACCTTTATGTACATATTTCCCTCGTACCCTATTGTACATATACCCCTCATACCTTTATGTACATATATCCCTCATACCCTATTGTACATATACCCCTCTTACTTTTATGTACATATACCATAGTTAGTAAAAACATCAATGGGCTGACAGGGGTGATAAGCGGGGAAGATATGCCATATTTTCCCTGTTTCTTATATCATCCCTGCTTTTGTAGCTATAAATTAGATTGTACCTCCTCTCATATCTTTATGTACATATATCTCTCATACCTTCATGTACCCTCATACCTTTATGTACCCTCATACCTTCATGTACATTCATACCTTTGTGTACATATCATATACCCTATCATACCTTCATGTACATATATTCCTCCCCTTATACCTCTATGTATATACTCTGCATATCCCCTTTCCACCCTCATACCCAGGTGCAAGATCCAATTCCACAGCTTTCTGTGCAATGTAACTAGCAGCTTTCTGAACTTGAACTGGTAGACTCAAATTAGTACAATAACGAGACTACAAAGGGTTAATCATTTTGAAAGTCACATCACCAGTTATATTAATTAATTAACTTAACCATAAAGTCAGTAGTTGTGACATTATTGACAGGTTTATTTGTAGAACGACATATCAGTTTGAAACACCTTCCAATCTCCTTCTTGGTATGTCGAGAAACAGCACAAATTTCTATACCAATTCATTAATAAGTGGGTGTGGCTAATCACCTCCTCATTAATATTCATTGATAATGAAGTATGTACCATGTGAATAATTAATTTTATCAAGCAAGTCTCAATGGGATACAGGTGTAGGGTGCAGAGGGGGGTGGGGGGGTGAAACATACCTTTGAAGGATCTGGGTACATTTTCTAATCGACACGCCATGTATAAGCATGCAGATGCCACAGCATCATTGGCTCGACCCTTCAATGTCTTCTCATCATGCACTTCCTTAAATAGAGCATTAGCCCTATCCTGAAACAGATTATAATAATATTGTTTACCATACTCTCCAATTGTACTGTGAAAGCATTATTAACTATATCAATTTCAACACGGAACCAGTCAACCAGCTCTATAGAGCAGCTATACACTCTAAATCAGTAAAGCCGGATTTACAATATGACACTAGCACAACATTGTGAAGGCAATTCAACATCTTCATGCACATTTACACTGGAAAACACTAAGGATTCAGCTATTTTAATGTCAATGTAACCGTTCTGCAAGTGTTGAATTGCAAATCTGGCCTCAGTAATATACTGAAAACACTACAATGTTGATTCAATATTACTCCTTACCGAAATGCTTTTTGGCAAATTAAGTCTTTCAGCCATCGTAGTGATTTCTTTGAATGCTGTAATCAAGCTCTTATCACTTGCAGACACCTTGTAAAAAAAAAGAGGAAGGTGGGTGGGGCTCAATTAAGAATTGTTTTTTAACAATCTTAAAACAGCATACTGTGGTCTTCTGCCACTTGCTGTAGGAATTTTTCCCAGGATCAGTTCCAGGGCGAACAGCAACAGGGGCAATGTACGTGGACAGTTCCTTACCATCGAGTAATGGATTCTAAACAAAGAGATCGAGAAAGACAATGAGAGTGATTCAGGAGTAAAGAACAATAATTATTAGCTGTAACAACCTCAGCTGCTCCAACACGAGATCTATCAACTGCTGTTTTCTCGTTGCTAAATGTTCGCCATTCTGATCCCACATCAATCACTCTATAAAAATAAAATCACCATTTCATAACTCATAATCACATAGAACTATTTATATGACTTTAAATCTAGGTAGTCCAGATAACATTGGCATATACAATATACATATTTAACTATAGGCTCTATTACTGTTAAAGAGTTTCAACAACAAGTTCAACAACAATAACTCAGCAATTAAATTGTCCTTTGTTTCTAGAGTATAATATCACCTGTCACCGACAACCAGCCCGCACTCGGGGCAAACC
>JAYJLX010045936.1:0-12853 GCA_036873525.1 Chalinula nematifera | reverse complement strand
ATCTACCTAAGCACAACTATCAGGTCAACTATGCTTCGTGAAGGCTCGCCCCATCATTGTTTTACAATCAACTAGTTATCATTATTATTAATTTTTATGTGAAAATTATACACCTCTAGTGGTGGGAAATACTGCATTAATACATGCTATAGCTTTTCCAATATTACAGACTCGTGCAGCGCACTGCATTAATTATGCGTTCATTTTATCATAATTGACATGCAATATGCATGTGAACATGCATTATAAAACCAATATTGCATTATGTAATCAAAATAATTATTATACTTGATCGTTTGAGCAAAAATGTTGACTTTAAACTATAGCCGAAGTGCATAAAATGATGTTATAATCCAATTCAATTTTAATGTTCTGCATGCAATACATAGTGCATCTGAGTTATACCGATTCTGTATACCGAGACACATCATTAATTTAACGTGTTTGCTAAATCAGCATACTTATAGTAATAAAAAAATAATCTTTTAAAATAGAAATAAAATCTAAACCAAGAACGTAGCAGATAGATAAAGGTCAATAGCATAAACAATAACTATTAATAACTATCATCGTTCCGCGGAACCAGAGTTTGTGGTAGTTTCAGATACTTTCATCCATTTGTCCATGATTTCCTTGACAACGGGAGGGTTTGCCAGGGTTGAAACGTCTCCCAGTTCTTCATATAAATTACCAGCTATTTTACGAAGAATTCTTCGCATTATTTTACCTGATCGTGTTTTAGGAAGGCCACCAACCAACTAGAAAAAAAAAAGCATGGTTAAACTTGGTATGATCAATGCAGCCTTACAAGAAAGCTGTGTGGTACAGCAAAACCTCCAATGGCTTTTCTAATTAATGCCCGAAGTCCGTCAAATAACTCATTTTCAGGTTTAGTAACACCATTTTTGATTATTACAAAAGCCAATATCGCTATGGAGTAATTCAGATAATGACAATAAAGCAACAAACATCATGTACTGCTTGGTACCTTGTCCAAATATGTCATGAGGATAACCTACGACAGCTGTTTCAGCTACACAAGGATCACGATTCTAAAATTACAAAATATTTAAGTACATGTAAGGCCATAATAGACAACTATTTCACTATAGTGTCTGTTTAGCAGCTTTAGAAATGAAGCATAAAAAAAACTTTCCACAAAATAAAACTAACAAGACTTTACAAACTGTAAAATTAATGTTGCAATTTTGAAAACAACAAAAAAAAAATCAAAGAATGATATACAGTGGAATCTCCGAATAAAGGACACTTTGGGACCCGATATGAATTGAAGTGCTTTGTCCTTTATAGAGAGGTTGTCCTCTTCTCGGAGGTCAAAATGTATTAGACAAGTCCATTTGGGTCACTGACAAGTGTCCTTTGTTGAGAGGTTTATTACACTATGTCCCTTTCTCACGAGTGTCCACATCGGCAGTTGCACTGTACTTGCTTCAATTAATGATCAGTTAAAAATCCCAAATCCTTCCCATGTAAAATAACTGCAGCCATAAAATTACTACAGTCACAAGCTTGGATCAAATACATTATAATAAATATGTGTATTTGATCGTACTGTTATTGAGTATTTGTATTTAATTTTGATTTGGAAAGTATTTTGTATTAGTATAATACATAATTATATTGCTAAAGTACTTTAAAAACATCAAAATATAGTACACAATATATAGCCTCTACTGCCAATAATTATAACTACGACTATAAAAAAACTGTAATACTGACTAATGTATGGCCACCTACGGGAAGGTTTTTCAACACTACATATATTTGTGAAACTATTACTTGGTATGACGTAGTGACTAACTTGTATAAACAGGGTGCATGTATGTGTAAGACTTGAAGATACTCAGAGTTACATTCAAAATACTAAAGCAAGTATTTGCATTTAAATACAATTATAATTAAAGGTAAATGTTTTAATTTTGTATTTAAGGTTTTTTCAAGTATTTTGTATTTAAAAAATAATACAATCATGAAGTATTTGATCTAAGCCTGGGGGAGCCACTAGTATCATACCATTGCACTCTCCAGCTCTGCTGTTCCCAATCTATGGCCTTTAACATTAATTACATCATCAACTCTACCAGTGATCTGATAGTGTCCATCATTGTCACGGCAACCGCCGTCCCCACTGAAATAATATCCTAACCAAAATACCAAATACTAGCTTAATTTATTAGACCACACCCACCCACAATACCTTTAAACGGCCGATAATATGTGTCCATGAATTTTTCATGATTTCCATATATGGTTCTAGCCATTGATGGCCATGGCTTAGCAATACACAGGTTACCTGGTACATTATTCTCATGTATTACTTCACCCTAAAAATAGTACAAGTCATCTTCCAATAATCTATGCATCTCAGGCTTACACATTACATATTATAATTGACAGTAAAGTTGTCTATGAGGTGAAAAAATCGGAAAAAATGCCTGCTCCCAGAGATTAAACCCCAACCACCAGCACCAGACAAACGCGGCCTATGTTTAGATTAACAATCAAAACCTAACAGCAGCCAAATTTCCCAAATTTGCTTATTGGTTTTAACTTATAACTCCAATTATTACAGGAGCTATAAACCAACCAGCAGGTAAACCCAGGGTTTGCTATGATGATATGGCTTTTGGAGAAGATAATGTTTCTAAAGTCTGTTCACGTTAACTATGACCTCTGTAAATTTCCTCATGTATAAGAGTACAAAATACGCCATACTTAAGGTATTGGAAGATTTTTTTACCGCTGATAAATTTTAAAGAAAACTCAATATCAATACATTGGTTACATGAGAAGAACACCATGAACAAGACAAACATTATTATTCTAAAATGAAAGCTGTAGTGCAGTCTATCGTAAAGTTAGCCGTGTTTTCGTAAGGCCATAGTTAACGTGAACAGACTTCAGTTGTCCATTCAGAATATTGTATGCATTTAACATAATAGTTATTTTTATGATATTCATGTTTGGATGGTGCACTATTTATACCAAAAATTTCGCAAATTTGATGGAACTATAATACCTTTTTATTAACTGAGCATGGGCTGAGACTTCTAACAGTTGGATTTGTGTGCATGTCTTTTGTCAGTGTGTTACTAGACAATCACTGACACTCCACTGAAGACACTTAAAGTTGATAATTCCATGATTTGAGGGATTCCCCAAAATACGGCAGAAATTCAAATGCAGAGCTTTAACGTTTCTGATTGCTAGTTTTACTGGATGCCATTTTTTAAGAACATGCACCTTAGCACATGCTGTAAGATTTTTCAGTCACGCTAAGTGAGAGTCACTCCTATAAGCTTATTTGTTTTCACTAAGGTCCAACTTTGATGTTTAACTTCGTTAAGAATACGTTTTGTTTTTGCATGTCTGGTAGACTGTGCATGCCGTTTTTGAGCATGTGTGTGGTAGCGTGGATGAGAGAATCTAAGAATGTTTCCATCACTTTATTTTGTAAAACAGCAATGCTAAGTGTCGTGTGAAATAGTACTGCTAAGGATTGCTAACGTTATGAGGTAAGAGTCAAGCAGGCTAAATGTATAGGCCCACTTTTATGTTGATAAGCTGTTGTTACATACATGTACATGTACAGTACATGTACAGTATCCCTCAAAAAAAATTTGCCGTTGTGTAATGAATACACTATTTTTTTTTTGAGCGCTACTGTATATACAACATGGCTCCAACGCAAATACATGTGAGATGCAATCTGAACACTTAAAGAACCTGAGCACCAACAAAAATTGCGAGTACAGTTTAGAATTGTCAGGCAAAGGATCGGGTACAGCTAGTATGAGGGTGGGGCCACAATATGGCAGGAGCAAGTGTGGAATTGATGGCTAGCTACATAAAGATATTGGTCACCCTATATTGATGCTGACAAAGAGAGAGCAAACTTTCTGTCATTGTTTGAAAATACTACACAGGCCAGCAAGGACAATAGAGTTTGATTGTGGTCAGTGTCACAATATGTCTAGTACATTATAGAAGTACTGACCCAACTTACCTTCACAGGCCAAATATTAATTCAATCACTAAAAAGTTAACACAACTTTGAACAACTTGCAAGCCACAGTACTGTGAAGTTTTACAACACAGCAATTATAGACTGCAAAAGCACCTGATGTCAAAAAAAAGAAGCAGTTTCTTGCACTTTCATTATTACAGCAATACTTGATGTCCAAAATGGCAAATTAATTTTTTTAGGAAATTTTTTTCTTTCACTGCTATTCATCTGCAGCCAAGAAAGTTTTACATGTACCTATTCAAACCCTCCTTGGCTGCTGCAGAACACTTGCTCTGTCATCGTAGTTGTCATTTGGAGACCAACAAGATGGTTTATTACAGAACTACAATGTACATGTACATACACATAGAGGCATCAGTAATGCTGTTTACACAGCTCTCCTGCCTCAGTGCATGAACTCATGCTTTAAGTGATCTAAAACTGAATACAAATGTTCTACTGGGTTCAAACTATGCCTAGATGGCCAAAACAAATAGCAAAGCATAACATATTGCATTTTTTGCAGTACAGTGCAATCAAGATATACAATGTAGCTCATGAAGCATACACTAAGGCAGGAGAGCTGTGAAAACAGGTGGAAAATACCATAGATTGAAACATTGAGTTCTGCTTATGACATAACGTGTAACACACCCCAAACAGGAAGAGAATTTCAATATGGAGGATATGGAAAAAATAATTACATTTTAGTCTTGTATCTCTCCAACTTGTGATTATTTAAGAACGTTTTTTCTGCTTAAGTACACTGCACTTCTTTACATACGTGTGTATTTAGCAAATACAAAAGTATGCATCTTGTAAGTGCACCTTCCCTTTAAACTATAGAAGTTTTTGTGCATTTTAACCCATTTCAACTAATCAGCCACTCTTGTGGCTTACGTAATGGTATCTGTTGAATGTTTGGTAGCTTAAAGAAATGTTTGGCAGTGTGTATTAACTGCATGAGAGATCCATGCATGTGTGCCAGGTTACCTCGTTATCTATTAATACCGGCTCTATACCAAAGAATGGTCTCATTGGAAACCCTGGTTTAGGGGTGGAACTATCGGAAGAGGGTCGTGGTGTAATCACAATCCCTCCAGTTTCTATTATATTACAAAAATGAATTAATGATAACCACATGACTACAGGAATATGTGCATACCTGTCTGCCAATATGTGTCCACTACCGTACAGTTTCCGTTACCTGCCACATCATTATACCATTTCCATGCCTCATCATTCAGGGGCTCCCCAACTACAATAATTATTTCCATAGCAACAAATCAACAAACATCACTTCATCATACCACATCCAAGAATTCTTAAACTGGATCTATCATACTTGGTCACGTATTCATTACCAGCCTTCAATAGGAGCCTAATGGCAGTTGGAGCGGTGTATAGTTGATTTAGTTTAAGACGTTCAACCATTTCCCAGTATCTCCCTAAATACAGATAAACAATGAATAAAAGAAAGACTGCAATAACATCCAAGTCATGTTCACATAAAGTTTACCACATGATCATACTAATTATAGTTTATCCCTTAAAGATCGATACAATTGCTTGTGACTACAAATTTAAAACGGTTGATAGGGTACTGAACTCCCAAAAGTGAGACTGATTGCAAAGAATAATACTGTATAGAATTACCTAGTCACCACGCAAGCCTACACTTTACACCACAATGAAAAAATGAAAGCACTAAACCACTAAACCCCTACAGCTATAAATTTGGAATTCCTCACAACGGAAATTTCGTGAGCTGCATAATAGAAGTGATTTAGTTGAAAAGAACCTTTCATAATTTCACAATGACAAAAATTCGATCGAAAACTTTTTCAGAACATGCACTTCAAACCATCAATCTATCAACCCTGAACCTCAGAAAACAGCATACACTGTATACCAGGCCTTATTCACTCCCATTAGCGAAAAATAAAAAAAATCTATGAGTCATAAAGCACTGCAAAACACCTGATTTTTGTTTCCTTTCCTAGTGATCATTCTAGCGAATCAAAAACTCTTGAGGCACACAAGCAATGCAAAAAGTGCAAGGTGCCTGAGATACCAGAGATATAAGGTACCATTTAAGACACGTGTGCACATAAGGTGTTGGCACTAATTAAAAAAATTAATAAGGGGATGCCAAGTTATGGGCCTCTTGTATACTGATTCTGCTTCCCCTTGACACAACATTGAGTAAAAAAGTTGACTCAACTGCCCTTTACCACTGTATAATGTACAGTATATTCATTATTAATTAATTATAGTCATATGATTCATAACGAGTAAGCTCGCAATTCACCCATGTTCCAATGTTTGACTGTCCGTTCATCAAGAGTTGGCCTATATTCTCTTTCTTGAGTTTTAGTAAAGTACCTTAAGTGGGCCTCAAGTGATAGCCTTGGCTTTGTCAGGAATAGCATTACACACTGTTTGACTTTACCGGCACTTGCTAAAGCTGTTATGAAAATAAACTCGTGTGAAGTAAAGTTTGAAAATTTGTCTGAGAAAGAAGTGCTAAAGTGGTTAGTGAAGATATAAATCCAGAAAGTACATATCCTATCAAGCGTGGTTGGAAATCACGAACAATGACCAGCTTTTCCTGAATCCAAACTTTGCATACTAGATGATTGTAGAACAATGATGAGGTGAGTTAGTATGGTGCCACCGCCCCTTTCGCACTACATGGAAAGGTCTGGTATGATGCATCTCAGTAGTTGTGTTTTGAAACAGAAATGTGATGCACCAATCAGATTGTAGGAAAATTAATTATTGCAATTCCTTTTTATTACTATTGGGTTAAAGGGTAAAAGTGTCACTAATGTTTACAGAACAAGATGGTGGACGTTTTACACTTGGCTGCTCAGTCTTTGGGTTATCCTCCATGAAGGTCAAGCAGAGAAACATTGTGGAAGTCTTCTTACGTGGGTGAGACACCTTTGGTATTCTTCCAATAGGATATGGGAAGAGCTCGTATTATGCTTGCCTACCATATATTTTCGACGCCTGACTAGGTTGCGATAAAGGTGACTGCATCGTAGTCGTGATAACTCCTTTGACAGCCATTGTCAAGGATCAGGTATGTTTGTACGAAAGGGGCGGCGGTGTCAGACTAGGGGCGACTCTTCGCAAAGCATCCAGCATAATTGTTTAGTACTCGGCTACTCACTCAAGCTGAAGAAACAAAGATTAGCGAGGCAATGAATGAGCTCAACAAGAATATATTTTCAAAGATTGCACAGCATCACATCACTAAGTTCAGAATCATGCCCAGTGTAGTTTAATCGTAGAATACACTGTATTGCAGTCACTGGATATGTGTGGCATCAATGCTCACCTTAAAGAAGAGTCTCAGCTACAACAAATGATTTTCACTTGACTGATGCCAAGCGCTTACTGGAATTCATTGTGCATAAGAAACTATCCAGATTCTCTGGGTGATTTGATTGTAGTACATGTAAGCAAAGTTTAGCACCTGACTGGTTGAGTGAAGAATGAAGTCCCAGGCTGGCGCAGCTGTGTTTACCCAGCAATTGTTGAGCAGGTGTGTTCATCAGTTAATTCATTGCGTAATTTATTGACTAAAATTTTGGAATAATTATGATAACACCTGTTTTGCGAGTTTACGGGAGTACTATCAGAATTTGTTCCGTAATCTGACAGTCGATCTCCACATATACGCACAGCCCAAACGACTAGTGTGAGCTCGCCCCATTACTATCAAAAATAAACTACTTGTTAATACCAAGAGCAAGCAAAACTAAGCTTCATAAAGTCAAATATTACGATGTTAAATATTGTGACTCTATTGTGCATAATCTATAATGCCAAGCTCGTTAGCCTATAAGTATTACTTGATAAACCATTTGTAAATGTAAACATTTCATCATGGTTGCTGCCCTACCAGCACTGTTAAGAAAATTTGGAATTATGCCGGCAATACCCAATATCCACTATACTACTAACCATTTTATACATGAAATGTTCATGAAACTACAGTATGGTAAACCCATGCATTCACTAGTGAATTTAAAATCATATTCTTTTCATAATACATTAAAGGACCATGAAGAAAATAATGTGCGAAAGTTCAATGAAAAACTTTGAATGGGTAAAGCATGAAAAAATCATGAAGCTGTGAATCAATGAATTTCGCATGAACATATTCAAGCAATAGAAATTAATGTATAATTCATCATAACACTTAAGTAATCATGGAATGCAATAACATGAAATACCCATTAAGACAAACTCATATCAAATTAATATTTTATAAAACACATTTATTTAACTCATTATTTTTTTTTCTATTATTGTTGACAGGCTGACTCGATCGTGTACATTATTATTAGACAATAGTGGACCTTTATACACAAGGAGCTCAACTAGAGACGCCACTATGAATACCATAACTAAACTGATTACTATCAAGCACTAAAAATATGGTGCTCACTCTGTTCTTAAACTTTATTACTGACAGTAAGATATTCTTTAGTATTGATTTTGACCTTGACTTTTGTTACATGAACGTGTAACTCAAATCTAATGAAGAAATTGCCAGAGTTTTATTGCAGCCAAAAGTCACTGGGGCAGTGGAGGATGATAAACTGCTGATGGCTACAGACGAAGGAGCTACAACATTTAGTGAAATACAAGCAAGCTTAATTGTGTATTTAAAAATGCATATACATTATATACACATGCATCTCTGTTACGGAATGGTTTAATATTATTGTTGAATAACGACAGTATAGACAGAACTAGAATAATATGATAAAGATGCATGAATACAAAATAGTTCAATACAATACAATACCGTACTTCCACAGTAGTCTAGTTCACTACGGCCTCTTGCTTTATAGCACAATACGGCCAGTTTTTAACGGGTTGGTGGGGCTCTCAGTGTTAGGAGTGCAATTGAGTGGGCAGCTGCTGCTGTGTGGGCGGTCGGCCGTCTTATATATCTGCGTGGGAGGCGCACGTGATCCTCCTTCATTCTGATTGGCTCCAGCTATCTGGTCACCTGACCCCGCATTTGATCCTCTAGGTCTAGGTCTTGAAGGGCTTTCCACAATCTCATAAAAAGGAGATATATTCACATGGAAATATCAAGAATGAGTTCTTCCTCTCATCCACCACTACCTTAATCTTTGCCACACAATGTAGCACCAGTACTTAACAAATAGTACATGCATAAGCAACCAGCTAAACGGTTATTCAGGTCAGGAATCATACCAATAAGATACACTTTTGTACATTGATTTTTTGATTTTTAAGCCACGTTTACACATACGTGTACACATTATCAAAAAGAAAACATATATAAATTACGTCAATACTTATCATTTACACGTAAATGTTTGAAAACCATGTAAAAACTCATACTCAACTAATCCATTTACCGAAGTGGAGACCTCCAGAAACAAAGCTGTGAAGACTTCCGTGTAAACAGAAAAAAATAGTGAAACGATCATTAAATTGGGTGTGGTCATGCACGTGATGACAGCAAGGCGTGGTCTTCCATAGTTCCCAGACTACCACACATCAACAAGCACACGTTAGATGTGTGGGAGTCTGACTGGGACAAGACTATCCTTGACTACCAATATACAAAATGGACGCAAAGCTAGTTTTTTTGCTTATGCTGATACTGAAAACGATATCACTGTTTCAGTTAAATGTAAAGCTCCAAATTCAGAGCATTAGAAAGCACTATAGAAACTACTCCTAGAACATATTGCTAGTGCACCTTTGAGGCAGAAGTTCAAGAAACGAAGAAAACCCAGAAAGCACTGGATCAGGCCAGATAGAACCTCAAAGTGGTGGGATAATTCCATGAATGATGTTGTTGAAGAAGAGGAATGGAAAGAGAACTTTAGGATGTCTAAAACCAGTTTTATGAAATTGTGTGATGAGCTTCGTCCTCATATTTAGAGAAGCACAACTCATTTTCGACAGCCAATTGATGTTGCAAAACAAGTTGGAATAACATTGTATTATCTATCTGATAAAGGTTGAATGCGGAAAACAGCAAATGCATTCAGTGTTTCCAGAGCATCGGTTGCTGCTGTTGTCTGACGAGTCACTTCTGCCATATTTCTCAAACTTGGACCCAAGTACATTAAACTTCGCATACCGCCAGAGAAAGTTGAAGAAAAAGAAAAAAATTTCTATGATTCATTTGGCTTTCCTCAATGTATTGGGGCTATTAATGGAAGTCAAACAATCGAGGCTAAATTCCACGGACTATATCAATCAAAAGTCTTGCTGTACTCTAAACATTCAGGCCTGTTGTGATTATCAGTAGTTCAGTACTGCTTCATGGATATTCTAGATAAATGGCCTGGTTCTGTACATGATGCCAGAATGTTTGCTAACTCCAACTTGACTGTAATGCTCCAAACTGAGGTAATACTGTCATTCAGGAGACAAATCTTGGAGGGTGAGGAACCAATTCCAATACTTCTATTAGGGGACCCAGCTTATCCATTGATGCGGTATATAATGAAGAACTTGCAAATGGTGGCTCAACACCACGTGAACAGTATTTTGGTTTCAAACTTTGCAGTGCAAGAAATGTAATCAAATGCTCATTCGAACGTCTAAAAGGATTCTCATGCCTTAAACGAGCTATGGACATAAATACATGTATTAAGGAATTACCATTGGTCATTCATGCTTGCTTTGTTTTGCACAACTTTTGTGAGCTTAACCAAGATTCTATTCATGATGAATTAATCAGAAGTTTTGACATACAAACGAGACTTCCAACCAATATACCTATGACAAACCAGATAGAAATGAGGGAAAGAGAGCAAGGGGTGTATTAGCTGAATACTTCGATCCTTGACGGAATTGGATTACTCATGTGCCATATGAATTATTGGGGGGGTTTTTTGTTATTATACATCATGCCTCATATACGGCTTTCTTAGTAGTGTGCCCTGGCCCGCAATGTTGTAGTAGTACCATCTGTTATTAAGTATATACACTCTTGTTAAACCAATGTTTCATTCTGATCACAATTATATATTCATAAAATGACAATAATATACAATTATTGCACACGTCCCCATTGAATATCAAGATTTATTGCTACCGAGGTATGGTAGTATTCCACGAGGCCGAAGGCCAAGTGGAATATAATACTGAGGTAGTAATAAATCTCAATATTTAATAGGGGAAGCAGGTGCAATAATAGTTTTATTATAATACTACAATAATAACAAAATGATACAGTGATTAAATGATCATGTGATTCACAACTAATTTTACATAATACATAATTATCACATTTCACTGTGTATTGCAATTATGCATGACTCAGCTGTAATTATTTCTTGTTACTTGGCAATTGTTGAAGTAATTTTGCCTGGCCGGCCAAGAATTGAGACTGACTGACTGTGATGTGCAAGGATTTTCTACCGCTATATTTTGGAGCGGTACTCTTGCATTACTGGCAACGATAGCTGTCATATTTCTACTATCATTATTGGATTTACCACTTATGGCATGGACATTACCAGCTTTACTGAGTCAGGTGTTCAGGCATAACTCCTTATGCTGCTCTCTAAATCCAGATTTTTCTAATAATGTCACTGATGTGGCTCTAATAGAATGATCGGAGTATTCTTTAAATAGGCCAGCAAGTCGTGATAGCATATTTATCTTGTTTCCCAGCATATTCGCACCTACGACCTGATTGTCATACCATCTATGTGAGCTGACCCTTTAGGTCTCTAAAATAAAGCTGAGGATGCCGGGTTTAGCTTACTGAGGTATTTCTCGAAAGAGCGTACCAGACATTGATAATCTGGATTCTCCTCACTGCCAGCAGTCTCTTACATCAAGCCACCCCCCTCTGCCTCTTACTTCTCTCGACAGTTTTTGGTACACTCATCTCTTGCTTGATGCACGTATCTGCGCCCAGCAGCATCAACCATCAATCGCTATTGCAAACGAGTCCTTCTGAAGTTCTTGCAAATTCTTCCGTCCTCTTCTACAAAAGTACAGCATTATGTCAAACCATACCTTGTTTTGCAGGCCTTGCGGTGTTAATTGGTCAAAAGTAGTGGATTCATAGAGTTTGTCTAGGTCCTCTCTTGCTATTGGAGGTTTATGGTCAATCTTGGCCTTTCCTTTTCTTTTCAAATCCATCATTCTAGCCTTAAAAACCCTGTTTGCCTCAGCAAAACTATCTCCCTTTAAGATATCCACATTCGGGCGAGTTGCCTTGACATACCGACTTACTGAAAAGCGAATGGCTATTAATGATGACTTACTATACTCATCTCTGTTGGCCTTTCTTGCTTCCACGTAGAATTGCTTTAAAATCATGTTCAAATTTTCTTCAGGTATGGTTTGAATGTCGGCATCCACCATATCACTATGTCTTTCTCCAATATATTTTCTGAACAATTCTGTTCTTACTTTTGTTGCTTTTTTTGTATTTTCACTGTTTTTCTTCTATAATTCTTGCTATTTCAGACTCATTGACAAGAACAAATCTCCTTGCTTAATCCATTTTTTAAAAAAGAACTACACTGACACTGTGAGACGCATTACAACCATAGCCAGACCCGTAAACAATTAATCATGATAATATCGATTCGCGCTTATCTGTTGCCATTACAATTAAATGATAGCATTGTGCAATAATACCGTGCAACATCAGGAATTATTGCACGGCAACGGACCAATCAGATTTGAGCATTATACTATAGTATATAATAATAATAATTATTACTAGACGATTGTAAACAATGATGGGGCGAGCCTTCGCGAATCATAGTTAGTTGACTTTAGACATGCTCTTAC
>JAYJLX010045914.1:0-12856 GCA_036873525.1 Chalinula nematifera | reverse complement strand
TTTCAATCAGTATAAACTCTCCTTTACCATTGAATGTATATTTATAAAGGTCAAGGGTCACAATGTGTGGATCACCAACGATTATTGCTAAATGAACACAAAAACAATAAACATTTTATTCACAGCTAATGAATATCAGTATACTGACGTGGTGGGGGCCTGGGTGGATCCATCCATGCTGTACCATCATCTGATGGCCTACGCTTGTAATATTCATCACAGTGTTCAGGACAACACATTTCATACGGGTAAACATCTTTCAAAAAATGACCTATTACACTTTTCGAAGGAGCCACCTTGTCTACTGTTCCCCCACTGTTAGGACCTACAATCAAATTGTTGTCATCACCATAGCAACATTGGTTACCATAGCCATTTGTTCTCGATCTACAGAAGTGTACAATATAATATTTATGTACAGTAAAACATGACTTAGTATAGTTAGTATGCATGTACATAAACCTACTCTGTGCTAGGGATCTGTCTAAAGCAATTGCTGGCTTTAGGGTGATACTTATCGATGAAGTCATTGCTCAGTTCCAAGCCACTGTTTGGTCCTTGAGCTCTATCGAATGTGGGAGGGCATGGAAATTCCTCACGGACCTTTTCGAGAATTTTTTCACCAATGGAAGGTGATTCGGTTGCTAACCATGCAAAGCAAAGTAGTTCTCTTATGTGGTCTTTTAACAGATAAGTAATTCCAGCCCATATCCCTATTTTAAGTAACGCAGGTATGAATTGTATGAACCTTTTTGAATTTGGAGTAGTTGTCATTGTGGGTTGAATAAATACAGTAATCATACGTGATTCAATGGTTGAATCTAAATTATCTAGAGTGACCATTGCTGATCCTTTGTTAGGTATTTCAGATGCAAGTACACCAATCTCATTGAGCTGATGAGTAGTTGGATCGATTTCAAATACTCTAACATCCACGACTATTTCTTCACCATCCCCAATTAGATCAACAACTGATTTCCTCAGTGAATTGGGGTCCCAACTCAGTGATACTTCATTATTTTCATATAAGAGAGTATCGGATGAACCCGCAATTTCAACATCTCCAGTATCTTCCAGTGATACTATATAATATATAATAAAACTAACATTTTAACCATTTTTCATGGAGGATTGACTCACATGGATAATACATAGCTGTATATTCATACAGTACATTATTTATCCTGAGTCGGAAATCTGCTCTGCTTCCTGGATCCTTTATTAGTTGCGGTGAAGGACATATTGCAGTCTCCTCATTCAGAAATACACCATCAACTTCAATATCATCAAATAGACAGATAATGACATCATCCTCTTTAAACACAGGACCAGATACTGCGATTGGGACTCCCCCAAATGTGTGACCATACCATGGAGATAACATAAATGGAGCAGCTATTTATTATAAAGATTAATTGTTATAAAGATAATTGTGATGATAATATGATAATCATGTTATGATGTGTTGAAATACGTATTTTAATATAATTATCTACTAACGTGGTGGTGGTTCTATATCTCCAGTATTCACTTGGAATACAAACATCCCTGGCTCATTGACATTGCTCTTCTTATCAACATTGATGATATCATCAGTAAACGATCCATTTACCAACACATAATCCACTCCATTTCCAGCATCAAATCCGACCTGTGCTTGTGTTCCTCCTAATCCGTTTTCACCACCACTTGCATCGCCTGTGGTCCACTGTATTTCATCATCAGCAAAGAGGTATATCACAAAGGATAGTGAACCATCTGACGCTAATATACACTGAAACGTGTTCGTCTAAGGAATTAATATCAATAATACAGCTATAAAATTATGATAACAAATAATTTAATTATTGTCACTCTACACCTTGTCTACGTTTGAGGAAAAATATCCAACTCTGTCCCAAGTTACAATGAGCAGAAATTCTACTGCATTGAAATTACTCAGGTGAGGGCCAAATGCGTTTACCAGTATGTCTCTGACTTTAAAGAGAAGCTGTATTTGTGTAGTGTTTCTGTACCATACTCTACCAGTTCCTCGGGTATCAACGTCAGCCCAAAATGGAGCAATCAATGGTGGTATGTTTGTATTTGTATCATCCAATGGGAATTCCTCTGGAGTATATGAGCTGAAGGAAGAACCAAAGGAAATCACCCCATTGTTGTTTATCTACAAAAATATAGCTTAGTAACACTACCATGCATACTAATAACAACTGATATAGGTCTACTGGCCATACCCTTCACATAGTATTGAAGCCGGTATCTGGCCTAAACAACAAGCCACTTATTCTAATGGAATATTAGCAATTAGAACAGTGCCGTAGAGGCGTGATGAAGATTTGATCATGCACATGCATATACTTATACTGGGTGTATTTGTTTATGTACGTGTATGGAATTAAGAGTATATGATTGCATGCTTGATGTCACAGCTTAAAGTCATGAATCTGATTGCTGCCTATATATAGGTGTAGAGCAGCCGGGTATGTACGAGTGCTATGTTGGCTTTGAAACTGGACTCTATAGCTTTCACACTATAAGCAAAGGATACACATGGAAAGCTTTTACACAAAAACTATGCTCACTTTTTATGCTTATGCTCATTTTTCATGAATTATTCTATTCTTTAATTCTTCAAAAACAGCTTATTATGCTTCCTTAATTGTAATAATTATGCTCAATTTATTCTTTTATTGCAGTAGTTTTGTGTGCTGTGTGCTGGTGTACACAGGAAAGATTTCATCGAACGTTTGTGATTTGACTGTCTACCTTGCGTTTGTTCCCACATAGATGCAAGGTTTTCCTAAGTTTCAAAACACAATATCATTGTATTGAGCATAATGTTTGGTTTTTTGGTAAAATACACAATGAATGCAAAGTAATGGTGAAAAAAATTGTTTTTTATTCACAAAATAGAGGACATAATAGGAAGGTTAAGTGTTTTATTCTTAGAATAATTCTTATTCCTAAACTACACTATAATTCTCAAAATTATGCTAGCATAATATGCCAAAGCCTATACCCCCGGCCCAATATGCATATACCTCAGGAATTCATAAGATGAGAAAGAACATGACATTAGAATTCAAAATGCGCATATATATAGAGGGGGATGGGGGAGATATCTATAATTATATACTCCTTGATACTATTAACTGGCACTCACAAATATCTCAGAATCATTGTATACTTGATTGAAGAAAACAAAACTTCCGCCACGATTAACCGAGGTAAATTGAATGGATCCATCATCATTAGGCCCCAGTTGAGAGTCACCAGCAATACTACCAAATGGAAAGAAGAAGTCTAGCGGTACTCCAAAAATACATGTTCCACAAAAGCACAAAAGGAGTAGGATACGCATGAGACTCTTCATAATCATTAGATTAATCAAATCTTTAGCAATACGCAATACGCGACTGACTCGTAGACCTAATTAGTCATTACACAAAAATGATATCATAGATCTGCATGTCAATGATGTCATCATGTCATTGACAAGGTAAATTCAAACCGCCCCATGTTATTAAAATAATTTACCGGTATTCTATTAAAATAATTTAAATTTTTTATAGATAACTAGTTGCACATAGGCACTAGACTAATTGGCTGAGCTATTTTAGCGAAGCCTGTTTGAGCCACACCTCATACATTCAGAATACCTCATACATTCAGAACAGAGGTTGTTGGACATGCCATATGATCATAAAAGCTCACTTGCAAATTTTGTGCATCACTCTATCCTTTCTATCGTTGAAGCCTGGCAGCACAGGAAAGCTAGGATTTGAACCTAGTGTGATTACCTCGCAATCACACGTTTGCAAAAATATAACTCACTAGTCAAAAGCAGTTATGTGGCTGCCGTGAGAATTGTGCTCTACAATGCAGCTTAAAAAAATCCAAAAAATCTACTAGAATCAGTCTGGTTGAACGCAGAAGTAATAGACAGACATTTCTTTCCCTTTAATTTCTCTCGGTGTTATGTTATGTATAGACTAAAGATTTGATTTTAAATCCAGTTAAATCCTGGGATAACGTGAAATCTAGATCTGTTGATAGTGCAAGTGTAAGGTTCCAAGCTCTGGCTAGCCACACCTTCTGGCTTAGGACAGAAGGTGTGGCTTTTTAAAATGGCTGCTGGCAAATTGTGTGTCCGTGTTTTCCGAGGTGTTTTCAGAGAGCACCATGACGAGTTGTGTCAACTCCTCGATACAAGTCCGTCCACTCTGATCAGTTTCGCTGGAAAACTCTACACAGAGAAGCTGGTGAATACGGGCTGTCAAACGAGAAGTAATTCGGGTCAAGGGCTACCAAGGTGCTGACACCCTGTTGGATTACTTGATGAAGCGGCTAAACTACAAGGCAGAGGCACGGTTCAGAACCATTTTGGATGTAATGAATCAGGAAGAGGCACTGGCTGATGTTGGAGCCAAGATGAAAATTGCTGTTGATGCTGGTCGTTTGGGAAACAAAAGACCATGTGGTCACACTGTAGCGGGACCTATTCCTGTTAATAGTAGTGAGTGAATTCTTAGAAATGGTGTAAATTCTTTTACAGTATTGAGTTAGGGTAGCAGTTTTAGCCTACATAATTAACCGCGAGGGATCTGCCGCACCTTAAGTGCATTTATTTACATTATAATGTTATTCATTAAGTGCATAAATTAGTAGGAAACGAGATTTTTTGTGTATAGACCTGTTCAGGCGTTAACTATAGAAGAAATGAATATCATTAAAGTTTCTATATACAGTATCTCCCTTTGGTTGAACTATATAAATCTTATTACAGTTGAAACTTTCCCATTTTTCTTAATTTTTTAATGAGGCTTTAAGCACTGAAAGCTAACTATACATTTTTCCTGACTTTGAACATGGATTATTCACCCCAACAACACCCAAAATAGGTGGGCATTAGATCGGAAGTTGGCATGGTTTCTATGGTGCACTTTGCGCATCGAATTTTTTTAGAACCTCTCCTAGCTTCAATATGAAATAATTGGGCCAAAATTAATACATTGAGTATTTAATGTTTAATCAAAGCTCAAGTATCTATTATCATAATAATTATCATGGCATTACTATAGATTCAACCAGCACTGATGCAGTAGCTCACGCTAAACATCTGAAGGATGCATTTCAAGAGTTGGTTAGCATAATCTACACCTCAGTGAAGACAACAGATGTAGGTATCCTGAGGGTACGTCTCAACGTGTTCTTTTCGACTGAGGATCAAACACAGTTTACGAGCACTAATAATAGTTGTGTTAAGGATATGGACTCCTGTACAACACCTGAAGCTATTCTACTGTGCCTCGTTAGAGCTAATTTCATTGGTTACCTTAACTATAAGCTATTGGAGGTGTTTGCTAAAGCATCTAATGACAGTCAGGCTATGAAATCTATCCAAGAGTACGAGCAAGAGTTTATGAAGTTATTCAAATGTGATTTCCCTTCAGTTATGAAGGTATTCTCTCATCCTGGACTGACACCAATACCTCCAGTCAGTCTGCTGGACTTTAAGATTCGTTTGGGAACCAAACAGGAAGAGAGTAGTGTCTATGAGTTAAAAAAACTGTTGGAAAGCCGTTTCCCCTGGGCAGAGCACCTGGTTATTCTAGACGTGACTAAGAACTGTGTCCTGATCAAGTATGGTGTCCTCCCATTCTTTATCTCAGCTGTTGTCAGGGATTTGACTGATCCCACAGTTATAGAGGAATTGAAGAGAGAAGACATTACTATTGAGCTATCATCTGAATTAATGAACTATAGTATCACACCATTAAACACTGAGGTACATAATGATATTCATTGACCATACAGCTGATTATTACCTGTTCTATTAATAGATCCCATCCAATGTCACTTCATCTGATGTAGTCCAGTTCCTTAGAACCAATGATGTGGCCATTACTGATAGACAGAAGACACAGTTACTACAACAGCACGGATCGACACAGGACAACAGCATTACTGTGGGAGGAGATGACGGAGGTACAAGATTGTGAATGCACATGTTTTAATACATTTATCATAATTATAATTATTATTAATTAATTTTTATTAGCTGTTGAGTCTGTAGTGAGTACAGTTGTATCTGATGATGAAAAATTGTTAGAGACAAATGTAGAACTTGAAGGTATGTACCACCAACACCATGCATGCACAACTATAATTACATGTATAATAATACTATCATTGTAGTCTATAGTGACCAAGTTTTTTTAATAACTTTAGATCTTCCTGAAATGAAAGTTCTCTGCGATTGGGATGAACACAGTGAGATGACTAGTAGCAGTGGATTTAATGAAGGTATACTATTCTAATGTATAAATCGGCTGTGTGTTTGTGTGCCAGCTTTTATTCTGTGATCTGTGAAAGCATTTGACAGAAAAGAGCTTCATTAATTTACTGTAGATATGCCACACACTAATCCTTGTAGTTATACCGTTAATTATGTAAGCACAGTAGCCATCAAACCATTCTGCATTTACCATTGCATGAAAGTGATTAAAAGATTTTGTAATACATTAGTATTATTTTACTGTCTTATAAAAAAAGTATTGGAAACAAGATAGATAAAAATTTTCTCAACAAAAAAAAAAAGTAGGAATGAGAGAGGCAAAGACCCCCAACAAAAGTAATGAAACAAGCGGGGCTGGTATGAAGGAGCAAGAAAGACGATAACATTGACTACTATCCTACTGTGAATTGTAAATTTATGCGCAGTATAGGATAATAGTCAATGTTATCGTCTTTGTTGCTATTTCATACCAGCCCCGCTTGTTTCATTACTTTTGTTGGGGGTCTATGCCTCTCTCATTCCTCCTTTTCCTTTTTTTTTTTTTGAAGAAAATTTTTAACTAAAGTTGAAAGTTCAACCTTTACATCACATTGGCAATTCATACTCTTCCCTTGTATTAGCATTATTATGTTTACGCTATATATCTAATACTGTGAATCGCTTTATAATAGCTCAGTTACCATTTTTGGACTTAACTATTTCAATGAGCTGTCGTTTTATGTTTATCATAGATTTAAAATCATTAGATTTAAAAATACGAGAAGACGCAACTCATGCTGATAGACTTTTTGTTTATGAGAAGGCTCTTCATCAACTTATGGAAGAGAGGAAGACTATGAGTTAGTTATACTTGTACTATACTGTACTGGCTTGCTATATAAGCGCATCTGCTTATATCCTTTCACAAGAAGGATATATGTGTTTGTCACATTCCTTCAGTAGTTTCCCCCGTTGAATAGTATCCGAACTAAATAAGCTATAGTGCTTTGACTATAGTGCACATATATTAATGTGTATTATATTTTTATAGCACAAAGGAAGGCTGGCCCAGTGATTAGAAATATCTAGTTATGAAGGCTGATTCGCACTACAAACATAACATTAACCGTAACGAAAGCGAATATTGTAACGTAGTGAATAGAAAAAAAATTAAATTCATTACGCCGCGTTAACGATTTGTACTCTTCCCATGCATGTATTCGCTTTCGTTATGGTTAACATTACGTTTTGTTATGTTTGTAGTGTGAATCGGCTTTAACTGTGGGGTTTGGGTTTGAATTTCCAGAGGGTTGGTTTGTTTTTTTTTTATTTTGGATTTTCAGAATTTTTTTTTTTTTTTTGTTGAAATCAGAAGTATATATCCATATACTTTTTAATAAAACACAGTACATGTATGCGCTAAACAATGAATACAAAACTCGTGGATCTTATTTTAGCCAGATCGGCATGCATGCTGAGACTGTGTCAGTGAAGTGGCAGAAATGAAAACTGGCTGCTCAGTTGTAGGGGCTTTCATTAAAATTGGAATGCAAGGCGAAAATAGTTTAAACAACAAAGTGTTTACTATTTTTTTTGTAAAGTATAATAATTATATATTTATCAACGAAACTAGAGTACTAAATTGCTAGAGAATTTATAATAATTGATTCTATTGTAACTACATGCTTATATTTATAGTACTGTATCAGGTAATTAATACACAATCACTATAGCTATAATTGTCTACCCAACTGTTTATTTAGTAGTTGAATGTGAATTGGCTGCTAATTTGATTATCTATTATAATTATGTGTTTTTTTTTTCTCATGGATTTCTACACAATTAGAAACTCAGACCAATTCGAAAAATCCAGAGGAGCTGGAAGTGGAAATTAAAAAATTGAAAACAGAAAATGAAGTGTTAGACCAGGAAAATGATGCTCAAGCTAACACATATGTGAAACTAAAGAAAGGTTTGCTTGGAGATCACATACATGTACACCTTGTTTTGCATACAAAAAATGAGTGTTGTAGCAGTGAAGTTGAGATACGTTGATTACAATTAATTACAGCTACACTGCATTGTGGTTTACTGTATGTGTTAAAGTGGGATTATTGTGATTACAATTATATACAAGCATAATTATGTAATGCATACCCTTAACCCCTTAAAGTGCTAATCTTTTTTTTTTTCAAACTTTTTTGTGATTATTCTACTTACATTACGTGTCTTTCCACACACCATTTTGTAGGAATAAAATGTACATGTACCATTTTGTAGGAATAAAATGTACATGTACCATATTTCCTTGATTGGAAGCTGCCCTTCGAATAGTAGCCTCATATCAAACCTCTATTTTATCTCTCCGTGTATATATAGGAAAGATTAAGTGGTCTAGAGATAGTTATACTGCCTGTGAAGTAACGGATCTGAGTTTGTATCCCCAAAGGGACTTAATTTTTTTTTCTCAAAGTCAAAAAATCATTAATGTTTTGGGTAGAAAATGAGCTGAAATTTTAGTAGCTGCGGCTATTATTCGAGGAAATATGGTATATTAACAGTAGGCAAAGGTATAAAAAAGTATTAACACCTTATGATTGGAACAAGTGAAGGCCTTCATTAGATATCCTTTTATAAATTATTCCTTAAGCAAAGCAAAGCATGGTGGTGGATGGAAGAAAGCTGCAGATAAAAAAAAAAATCCATTCCAGTCATACTCCATCCTTTGTTTTGTCCTGTGTTCAACAAAGACATCATAGTTTATTACAAAATTATATCAACAATGAAATAGAACACGATTATAGACTATTTGCAATGAGCATGGCATTTGAATGACCAGCTTAATTTTAGTATATTTCTTGTAAATTAATTATTATTGGATATTCCACCATTTTGGTGTACATGCATGCATCAGAGTATAGACCCCCTTGGCCAAAATAGGTGTTCAATTAAAACAATACCGTATGTAGGTGTGGCAGTGATAGAAAAAATTTTTCCTATAAAATCGTCCACCATTTTATAGGGCAAAATTATAGATAATAGAGTACAAAACAGGATATGAAACGACGAAGGGCGGGAACAATTATTGCATGTATAAGAATAGGAAATTTAAAGTTGGTATACAGAGCTAGCGAGAGTTTGTACGCCTATCAATACTAAAGAATAGCAATAAGCCAACTAAACATTGCGTAATATTCAAAAAAATTGCGGTGAATTAGAAAAAACCGGAAGAAATTCATTTACGGTACCAACTTCGTTTCATATCCCGTTTTGTACTCTATTATTTATGGCAAAATTGTATTGTGGAGGTGGAGATAGCCTTTTTTGCTGAAATTCTTCGAAGTAGAGTATCTTTGAAAGCTTTAAGGTAACCCAATGGCTGTATTATGAATTTTTACTATGCTTGCAGGTTGCATTGTGCTCACTCAGCTTCTGTCATAATTTTCCACTGTTGAGTATGGATTTTGCCCTATGGCATCCAAGGAGCTTTTATTGTGAATGCAGTGCATAATCTCTTTAAAGACCTTTCAAAGATGACTATAAAGTCCATTCGTGTTCACGTTACACCCGGAAATGGTGTGTAGGCAGTATAGCTATACCATAAAACAGTGTTATAAAAGTATGCCGTACTTTCCTTATGGATAATACAGTGAAGTCATGATTTATAGGTGGAACTAGTACATTAGTAGTATCAACAGAACAGCCTACTTGTACGGAATCCAATAAACTTTTTAAATTGGTCCAGTACTTTTTGAGTTATTGTAGGTTTTCTAAGTGTAAAGTGAACACGAATAGACTTTAGTGATCTGATTTCCTAACTGATTTTTTTTTTTGCAATTTGCAAGAGAAAACTATACTTTCCTTACCGTGTATACAAAGATATACATCAAAATAGCTGACTAGTTATGAATTCACTATGACCACGGCCCATTGTAGCGCAGTCTATATATTCAACAAACATTGAGAGTCCACTATACATGCATGTTGGCTTTTTACTGATTATATACGAAAACTCATAAAGAATGTTCGTTCTAGAATCCAATATTATAACTAGTAATAACTATAATTGATATATTATAACTAGTAATAACTATAATTGAAAATGATTAATACTATTAAACAGTACCATGTCACACTATTATACAAAATGGTGAACTAAAAATTTCAACCACCTATGTACCAACTGCATACCAAGTTAGAACAGGCCCTTTCATCTGTTAGCGCCTTAAGGGGTTATATAATTATTAAAAACACTTTTATTATGTAGAAAAAGATGAGTTAAAAAAACTTGTAGAAGAAAAGAAAGTAAGTCATTATGATAATGTGCATCACTATTGATCGACAATCAGATTATCTTTTAAAAACAACCTTATTCTCCTTTCTACTACTTAATTTAGTGATTTTTTTTTATTTTTAAAATTAAGCATAAAGATAGCGTTTTATGAATTTACGGCAAGCTAATACAGTAACGTATGCTAAATCATGGAATTCAATTGTGTACAAAAGGTACATAACCCATGCATGTAGATATTCTGTATATATTCTGATTGGTGCGACTTACACGGGGTTTAATTAGGAACACAAATGTTTTGTTGTATATCACCATGTTCCTTCCCGACCAAAGGAGGGTGGAGTCTGAGTACGAGACTACCATGCTCTTGGGTATAGCTAAACCATTGGTTTGCTTAAAATGCTATAACGAAGTGATTTGAATAGCGGTATTTGTAGCTCTTGTTATCTCACGTTGACAATAAAAGTTAGCCCAGTCCAAGAAACAAGATACAGACTTGTGAACTATAAGAAAGTTCTGCATTCAGCGTCTCAAAGCAAACTTTTTTGTAACACACAAACACACAGACCGATTATGGATGCTATAATAATTATACACTTATAGTTCTATAGCTTCCTCTTGTATGGCCTCCTGATTGGTATATCCCTTGCTATAGGCTTCACCTATATGCTCAGGATAAATAAGCCAGCACACATTTATTTAATATGTTATGAAATAACCATATTTTGTTATTGGTTTGTTATTTGTATCAGGTTGAGGAATTCAAAGCTGCTACAACAACTCAGCTGCTCATAATTAGAGTCTTCTTGCAAGATTTGATTTACCAACAAGTATAATGATACTCCAGTTGACTGCATCATGTTACTATGCACTAAGTCACTAAGTACAACTTAACAAGCCAAAACTATTTGTTAGCTGTTGGTTGAGTACTTGTGTATAACCCACCTTTAATTATGAGAGATACGTGGAAACCTTGTGGAGGGTAACCGTAAAAGACACCTTTAAGACAACTTAGTGTTATTGGTTAACTAAACCAAAGTAACACTGAAGAAAATATTGCTCAGTATATACCGTAAGTGTAATAAATTTCGTGGTATTAAAATTTCGTGTTTTCCTTACAAACCCAGTTATTTTTGAAAATTTCGCTGTACAAAATGAATGATAACATACACGTAACATATAGCGTTTAATTTCATGGATCCAAGATTACCACGAAATTTAATATACCACGGAATTTATTATACTTATGGTAGTATTGTCGTTATAAAGAGGTTGTCCTTTACGTAGAGGAGCCCTTTAAGGGGGTTCCACTGTATTCATTTCATTGATGTTTTGATTTTAATTGTTTGATGTTTTTATTTATAGCAAGATGCAACAGAAAAATTTGGTGTTCTTCGTTTCAGTCATGTTTACAATGAAACTGAAAAGGCACTCAAGATAACAGTCATATCTGCTAGTAATTTACCTGGCTTGGAAGGATCAGGTAGTACTACACTTGTACCATACACTTGCAAAATTTTAAAAAAGTGGAAAAAAAAAAGCTTTAGCTAAAAGCTTCCCTCTTGATAGCAGCCGAAAATCTTTAAGAAAATCAATCGGTGAAATAGTGGAAAACTATTATAATTTATAATGAATCCCAGTGGCCTAGGCTTGTATACTAGCTTTATATAGTGTGTAATATAATATTAAATGTTTGATTGGATATTACATTGTATCTCAATTTAGTGTCTGTCTGTCTATTTGTCTGTCTGTCTATGTGTCTGTCTGTCTATGTGTCTGTCTGTTTGTATATAGCTATATTCATCATCCATGTGTCTATTACACTCCCTTCCATATTATTATAGGGCTGATCATGAGTGATCCATTTGTGAAGATACGTGTGCTGCCTGTTGACCTGTTTCCCAAAGTTGCTAAGAGCAAGTACAAGACATCAGTGAAGAAGCAAACTCTTTCACCATTTTACGATGAATCTTTCATAATGTGAGCTAGGCCTATCCAAAGTCATGCATATCAAATTAATGCACTACTATACAAAATGAACATAATACATAAAGGCCAAGATAATTATTATTTATTTTATTAATATAGAAATATTGAGGAATCATCTAAACTCAAGGAAGAAGGAGCCGTCATTCTGCTAGCCATGTTTGATTATGACCGGTTTAGTGCCGGTAATTTCATTGGTATGTGTGTAGTGTCTGCTAATACAATTCCTCAAGGAACTGAACCCAAAATGGAGGAGCTCAATCTATTCCATTACCACGAGACGCTGGCTTACAAAGAATTAG
>JAYJLX010045903.1:0-12861 GCA_036873525.1 Chalinula nematifera | reverse complement strand
ATTAACAATCATGAATCAATTTAACATTATGTCAAATTTACATAATATGTTATTTTAACAAAGCGTTTTTTACTGTGCATGCCATAACTTCCTCAATATACATATGGCGGATCAATGCTTGTCTCATGCACGTACCCAGTATAGTATAAAGTTAGACATAACATAATTACTTTACACTATTTTGGAGCCAAACCCACATCAGTCATTCCAGTCCTTAATTGAGTTTGTATTGTGGACTTGCCAAATCAAATCGAAAATCATGTGAATAATGACCGCACAACTGACTCAAGTCAACCTCATGTATTAAAGTGACATACCAACAAAGTTACGAAAACATACACAAATTATAATGACTATAATTATGATAATAAATAAGAGGCTATAAGGTACAGTTAACCCTCGCTATGCAAGTATAGATCATACATACATTAAAAGAATCCCTGGTCAAGCCACCTTCGGCATTACAGTCATGCATGCAATATAGTCCATGAAGGTATAAATATAGCTTCTCATAATTATCTATAACAGTTATATGCATGTCTTTTGGGGTATTGGCAATAAAGTGAGCATTATTCTTCTTGATATAAGCCCAATGAATTGCTGCATGCTACCACCCACACCATTGGCTACATCTATATATATCAGCTTTATCCACATGCATTCAGCTCCCTTTCTTTGTTTCCGATCAGTGTCATCCCTGAGCTGGCGATCTTGTTCTTGAAGTGCCAAATAAGCACTGAACCATGCTTAGACCGGCTGAAAATATGGATGCATGTTTCGCAGAATCCATTTCATTCTGAACCAACTGCATCCATGCACTACTTGCTTTTCATGAAGTTGCTTGGCCCCCGCAATGAGGCAATTTCGTTAAAGACTGAGTCAATGGAGCTATTGCAGCGAGACACGATATCAGGCGATTGCCCTATCAAAATGAACTGCTCAAGTTCCGGCCGCTCTTCAATAGCATCATCAATGATAGCGTTGCTGGCCGCATGGCAGCATCAGCATTATCTGGGGTTTCGAAACTGACAATGAAGTTGAGATACCAAGTCAATTCAGTGCTCATGATGCAGTCTATATCTACTTATATTAAGTATATAGTGGCAGCTGGAAGTGCAGATATACAGTACGATAGACTCACTGACTGATGAGCCAAATTATGCACCTATTATATAGAAGTCATATATGCATTAACTATAAATTCATAACACTAATAATATTATGCATGGCAACTATATCAAATTGCCATACATGGAATGGATTAGTGCGGCGGTCCATTGAAGGTGTGGCCATGATCAAACTACCTAAACTAGACTACTGATGTATAATTTACATTTCTCACACATGCCAAATGATATGACTAAAATTAATTAATTAAGGGAAGTTTAGACAATGTATACAGTTTGTCAGTGGTCGTTATACAGCCTGGCTTAGCCTATGATATGCCGCATTAGTTGGATGAGGTAAAGGGATGGCGCTAGATCTATAACTGCCAAGACTATATGCAAGTACGGCACTATGAATGGAGTTAAACTGCATTAAATGGGTCACGTATAGCTCTAATCAACAACGTCATCATGTGTCACTAAAACTAATCAAACCTTATATAGTAATAATAATTATTATAGATTATATATTTCTATACCATACCCTGCATGCTGTGTATCATGTTTGCATGTCACTATAGTCTTGTTGAACCACTCAATTAAGCACAATAGTTTTTTTTTCCAGTAGTTGCTCAACGTCTTCCGTAAATGCAGCCTGCAAACAAAAAAAATCTAACCATGCACACAAGTTATTATTAAATTGTTTGACTAGATGATTTATATGCAACAGCATAATATCAAGAGTTCCTATATACTTATGAACTTTATGATAGCCTTAATTAGCTGCCACACGTACCTGTCAATATAATAACACTGATCCAAGCATGTTTTGTATACAACAAGTTTGGTAGAGCTGGTGTCCCTGAACCTCGTTCCTGTTCTGAAGAGCCCGGCACTGTATCCGATCCTAAAACAGAGGATCTACTTGATTATTATTGTTTGCATTTAGAAATAGGGCGTCTAAATCCTTTTCTTTATAGAGGAAATTGGGTATATGGAAGCTTTATAGTGGTTCTAATTGTGATTGATGCCGGATAATGGGTATAAGTTGAACATTTTATGTTAACAACAGCATGTGTGTATACACAACGATCATAATTAAGTTTGTATATACATGTACCTCCATGGCAAGGAAGTAAGCTAATATAGCAATCAACTTGAGCAAAGCATGTGATGCATATGGTCACTTGTATATTTTTAATATTAATATTGGGTTTATTTTCAGTCATATATATTGTAGACAAGTCACAGTTTTTTACCGAGTTATTCATTTTGTGTTCTCTTGCACAGTCTGGACCTATCAGTTGCATGAAGCAATTGTTCAAGTAATTAATCCTGATGATTTTGTTGCTGCTCAGAAGCTTCAAATATATGGAACTATATGGGATAAAAAGAAAACAAGAACAATGGATGATTTCATTGTAGCATGGATAAAACTGCATGGGCACTGCAATCCAGTAAAAAACTGGCCAAAGATCATCAATTATAGAGCATCTGTTGAAAAATGCAATATATAGTTCTAAAAGAATAATCATATAGTTATCGGTAGTCTCGCGTATATACTGAGCCGACCCACCTATACGCAAGACTATATAATTAAATTATAGATACTTAATAATCTACATGTCAACTCTACAAGGTATTGTTTTTTGCTGATTCTTCATTTTAAATTTATTGCATTTTCTTTTTAGTTCAATTTAAAAACAACGCTGTAGCTATAACTTATTCATTACAAGGAATATCATTAGTAATACATAATTCACGCCTCCCATTAATTAAATATCGCAATTTTGCTACTACTGAAATATGGCAATAAATAACAGAGAAAAAAAAATTATCATCATTATCAAAATAAATTAAAAATCAAACCGAAATTGAACCATCTCTATTAGTCTTCCCAATTATATGGAAGTTAACCAGCACTGGAGTACCATTACTGGCTACCTCTTTAGCCTTAACCAGAGACTCTTCAATCCTCTTCTCATCTGTACTCGCCGAGCCTGCAGCCTCAACCTTGTCCCCTCCGACCACCCTAAGCCCCTCCCCTCCGTAACCGCTGTGCCACATCCTCATAGCCAGTGTTGCCAGTTTGTGAACAAAGTTCATAGATTTGTGAACTTTTCAATTTTTTTTTAGCTGAATATGAACCTATTTTGACTAAACATGAACTTTTTGATGTCCGCTGTACTTCAGTGCTTTTATTTCATGCAAAAACACAATTTTTTTCTGAAACATGACTTTTTTTCAAAAAATCAGCAAAAACATGAACTTTTTTAACTAGATTCATGAACTTTTTTAACTAGATTCATGAACTTTTGACCAAACGCACCTGGCAACACTGCTCATAGCTACTATATAGTTTAACATACAGGCTACCGAGCTCTTGAACATTGGTACCTGTTCCCTGGCAATCTGGGTCCAGCAGGCATCATTACCAACAACCGCTATAACCGGTAGCTTATGGCGGGATAGGGTGTCAATCTCAGCTGCACTGTGAAGCCCAGCGATCCATCGCCATAGATTATCCAGACCTCTGAATCAGGACGGCATAGCTTGGCACCCGTGACCCAGTGCAAACCCCCGGCTCCACCCACACCCAGAGTACCATAGGGTCCAGGGTCTAACCACGTCAGGGGGCCACGTAATAAAACACACGCACTACGAAATGTACGAATGGTGCAGAGCCTGAGGAGTATATATAATTTGTGCTTAATTTGCAAGTGATTAGTCCCATATCAAGTTCTGATTGTCAATGAACAGATGATATAGCATAATACATTGTTCATACTAAACATGAATTAAATTGACCTTCATCAGACAAGAGATTCATAGCCTCTTGTATGATAATCAAAATAATACAGGCAACACTATTCCACACACATGATACACTGCCAATATGTATACTACCTATATGTGAGGTCTAATCATTATCTATTATACACACCAGGCTTATGTGGCCTGATCCAGTTGCATGGGCTGATTCTGTGTGGCTACCATGCATGATGTCATGCTTGCAACTGCATGAGTGATTATTAGGATAATTAATCCAACAAAAAAAAACATTTGGCATATTATAGCAGACTATTAAGTAATAATACTATACAGCAGATAAGACTGCATGAGTTACCATTATTGCAGTAACATACATCAGTACCGTCTAACTATTTTAATTGGTCATATTTAGTGGCTGCATCATACAAAGCTTGGAAGTACTGCTTGCACTTGTTTTTGGCATCCTGCAAGGCCGCTGATTGCTTGTTATATTTGTCGTCCAGGGCCGTATATTTAAAAAGATTTATAGCAGAAGAGACAGTTGAGAGCATGACTGTGATGCCACTTGTAAACCCTATCAAAGAATGCATGCTCTCGAAAATGCCACTAAAGTTCATTTGACCAGCTCCAGAGAGAACACCACTTTCGATTCCACCCTTTACAGCATTTTGAACGGTCGCATACGATACACCTTTTTCCATCCAGAAAACATACGTGAAGGTCGATACTATTCCTACCTGAGAATCTGGAATACCACTTGAACTTATATCTTTCAAGGCTTCCTTGGCTTTGGCTTCTCCTTTATCACTAGACATGAATTCATCGAGAATCTGGCCTATCTTACTGATCTGAGCATCATCTTTGGTGATCCTAGCCACATGAACATACTTTTTAAAAGAATCCCTTGTCAAGCCACCTTCAGCGTTACGGTCAATATAGCCCATGAAGGTATAAAGATAGCTTCTAATGTCTATAATAGTTAAGTCTTTCGGGGTATTGGCAATAAAGTGAGCGTTATTCTTCTTGAAAAGCCCAATGAATTGCTGCATGCTACCGCCTACACCATTGGCTACATCTGTATCAGCTTTATCCAAATGCTCATTCAGCTCCCTTTCTTTGTTTCCGATGTCGTCCCTGAGCTGGCGATCTTGTCCTTGAAATATCAAATATGCATCCATGCTTAGACCACCTGTAAATATGGATGTATTTTTTGCAGCCTCCATTTCGTTCTGAACCGTTTGATCCTCCACTTGCTTGTCGTGAAGTTGCTTGGCCAATGAATCGATTTCATTAAAGACTGAATCAATGGAGCTGTTGCAGCGAGACACGATATCAGGCGATTGCCCTATCAAAATGAACTGCTTCCGCTCTTCAATGAAATCATCAATGATAGCATCACCAGCAGCTTTAGTGGCAGCATCAGCATTATCTGGGGTTTCAAAACTGACAAGGAAGTTGAGATACCAAGTCAACTCAGTGCTCATGGCGCAGTCAACTTAATTTATAATATTAAGGATAGTGGCAGCTGGAAGTGCAGATATACAGTACAATAGACTTCACTCACTGACTGAGCCGAGTCATGCACCTATTATGATAGAAGTCAGGCATGCATTAATTAACTAAATTCATATCCTTAAGCTCATCATGACAAATATTGTGTCATATGACAATTGTCACTGACTAGACTCTGGCAGGCTGCCATATATTGTGTAAGAATTGCCATACATGGAATGGATTAGTACTAGTAGCATGGTCCATGGTCCATTAATTGCAGGAGTGATCAAACTACCTAAACTAGACTACCGATGTATATATTTACATTTCTCACATATGCCAAATGATATGACTGAAATTAATTAAAGGGAAGTTTAGACAATGTATATAATTTGTATCAGTGGTCGTTACAGCCTGGCTTTGCCTATGATATGCTTGCATTAGCTGCATGAGGTAAAGGGATGGCGCTAGATCTATAACTGCCAGACTATAAGCAAGTACGGCACTATGAATGGAGTTAACTGCATTAAATGGGCCACAGTATAGCTCTGATCAACGATATCACAATTGTTATCAAATAGTATATAATATTATGTCATGTAATCATCAAGTGTCACTACTGAAAATTAACCATACTTTGTACAGTAATAATATAGATTATATATTTTCATAGTTAATACCCTGTTTATCATGTTTGCATGTCACTAGTCTTGTTAAACCACTTACTCAAATACAATATTTTTTCCAGCTGTTGCAGTGTTGCACGACACCTTTCGTAAATATACCAGCCTGCAAAACAAGAAGATCTAACTAAGTTATTAATTTGTTTGACTAGATTTAAATACAATATACAGCTGCATTCAATAGCATAATATCAAGATCCTATACATAAACTCTTGATAGCATTAATTATAGCTGCCACACTTAACTTACCTCAGTGTCAATATTATATTACTGATCCAATTGCATTAATTAATAATTATCATTATTATTAATCTATTATATTATTATTATTTTATTGTATAGATCTATATGGGTGCGGCTAAAATTTTTGTGATGGGTGTGGCTCAATATCATGGCTACTCCAAGATACAAGCACATATCCGCTGCGATTGGTTCTCGCCTCTTTCTGTGGGGTGGATGGATTAAAAACATACCTGTGTACAAGAGTGGAATCAAAGCTGTAAGGCATGATAAGCACGATGAGTTGGCGTATGTATCTACAGTGGACGTACTGGACGTTAGAAACGGTGCATGGAGCAATGAGACTACTAAAGGCACTCCCCATCCCGGGGTAATAGGAGCAGCGAGTATAGTCATTGGGAAGAAGATTATCGTGTTTGGGGGTTACTGTGGCCATGATGCTTGTTTCTATAATACTATTAGTGAGCTAGATACAGACAACATGGAGTGGAAAGAGATTTCGGCACAAGATGATGAAGCAGCACATAGGAAGAGAGCAGCATGTGGGATGGTGACCTTCAAGAATAAGAAAGGGGAAGGCGTCTTGTGTATAGTTGGTGGAGAGGGGCCATGGCCTCACAATAGTTTAGCAATGGCGGATGTAGACTACAGCGATTTGAACCGATCAGCCACCAAGGAAAACGATATTCAGTGCTTTAATTTAACTACCAGTAAGTTATAGATTCTAAAAGATAATTAATCTTCATAAGGAGCATAATACATATACAGCCAGATTCAGAAGCCCCTAAAATCTTTCATAGTTGTATAGTTATCATTAGTCTAGGGACTTACCCCTTCGCAACAAGGTAGCGTCTGGCCAAATGCATACATCACCGTGGCATAATTTCATGCTATTCTTTCATATGTAGCAAAAGAACCAGCAACTTTTAGCTTCTATTTGAAGTAGTGACGTCTTCTACTGAGCACTCTCTGTTTGTCTTCTACTGAGCACTCTCTAGGTTTGTCGTTCTTAGAACATGTCGCTACTTTAATTATGCCACAGTGACAAGTTGTGTGTACATGCTTTTGGCCAGACCCTTTCTTTTTGTAAAGGGGTGTGTCCCCAGACTAGATTATTAATGTCCAGGTATAAAGCCTGATTTACAATATGATGCTCAGGAATGTTGCGTGGGCACTAAAGTTGAATCCTGGTCAATTCCAATTTAAAACTGATTATCAGAAGTTAGATTGAACCAGGCTGACCCCAGCTGCATACTCAGCGGAATTCATTAGTAATAATAAGCCTTTTGTGTAGTGAATACTGCTTGAGTTATTAGGCTTATTTCAGTGCAATATAACAGCTATACCACCTGAAATCCATGCAAATGAGTACACTGACATTGGAAAGAAATTATTTCTATTCTAGTGTCAGCGTTTATATAGCCTTCGTACTCTTCAACATTGAATTCCAGTACGCGTGACATGTCATAATGTAAATCTGGTTTAATATAATATTATACACATATTGTTTTCACACTGATTGTATAGGACAGTGGTTTGTTCCCACTGTTTGTGGTCCTAAGCCTCCTCCCTGTTCATACCATTCTCTGGTATTGGTTAATGATGATGAAGCTTTACTTATTGGAGGATTCAGCATTAACCAAAATGCTCATGAACGCCATAGTGAAGTATATACCTTACGGATCTTTCACAGCAAGGAGGCTGGAGATGATTCACTGACATTTGTAAGTTTGAATTATTGTGTATGGTTTGGCTATCACCCTATATACAAATTTTAAATACTAGTTTGTTTTTGTATTAGCTTTTTAATTGTGGTGTAGGTCTTTAGTTTTATATTATGCATTATAATCAGGCAATTAGCTTTCACCACATGTAATTGAAATAGTAATAGTGATTGAAGTAAAGTCTGTTCACGTTACTATGACCTTACGAAAACGAGGCTAATTTTACAACAGACTATACTACAGCTTTCACTTTAGAATAAAAAGTTTGTCGTGTACTTGGCGTTCTTCTCATGTAAGCAATGCATTGATATCGTGTGCTTTTTAAAAGTTATCAGCAGTAGAAAAATCTTCCAATACCTTAAGTATGGCGCATTTCGTACTCTTATACATGGGGAAATTTACAGAGGTCATAGTTAACGTGAACAGACTTTAGTAATACAGTAATATTATAGGGTTTATTTAGCTATTAATATAGTAGGGTGAGCGAGTGATTCTGCAGGCAATTTTAGCTTTATTATATAGCTTTATCTTTAGCATGCCTCAGTAAAATAGTCGATAACTCAAGAATAACTAGGATCAAAACATTCCACTAGTCAGTGAATAATGTATAGTATTGTACATTCTTGGACCCTCCTCAGTTCCCCGGCCCCCTGACTGCATTCATAATCCAACTTGTACACATGATCACCTTATGAAACTAATTTAGAAGGGAGCAGATACATATCAATGACCTTATATGGTTATACATGCACATAACAACTGAATATCATTAAATACTAGGAACATAATCCTATGAATTCAGTTACAATTATTTAATTACTTCAGGTGTGGTCTGATCCTATTGCTTGTAAAGATGTATACCAGCGAAATGGTCATACTTGTACAAATATTGGTGACTCTAAAACTGTTCTCATTGGAGGAGAAGACTACATTGATCATTCACTGGATGAAATCTGGTTACTGGAACTAGAAAAAAGTAGTTGGACATTTAAAAAAAGAGAGGTTAGTTAGTACATGCACAAGGGTAGGTATATACAGTGCAATTAAACAAAATAATGTTCCTGAATTCATCATGCAGATAGCATTATCTGGTGTAGCGGAACGAACCCATCATGCTACTACATACATTGAGGACATTGGACAATCATGGTTGGTTATCAGTGGAGGTATTAGTGATTGGAAGAGTACAGTTAAAGCATGGGAACAGGACATACGAGGAGATATTGGAATTTTAAAACTGGTAAAAGGTCAGTAATGATTGGGCTGGTGTATTGTGTGCTGTTCATACATTGTTTTATTTGCTTACAGATGGAAATAAAGATAAATTAGAAATGGTGTTGTATCCTTCATTTCATAACTGACAGGCTATACAGTCTTGTGTAGTTGATCCTCTGACTGGTATGAAGTACCTGTTTTAAGCCGGCACTACCACAGGAATCCAGTATCTCACCAACCTATAGCATAGCACTACACAATTATATTTGAGTAAGTTGTCAGTTGCAAAGTGTTTATGCAGCTCCTACCTATGCATATAAGATGGGATTTTTGACTACACAAGACCACAGAGGCAAAGCCACGAACAAACCAGTAAGTATTCGGATAGCTAGGCCATCTATGACAGTATAGTTAAATTTATTTTCTTTATTACAGGTATGATAGTACATTATCGGAAGAGACCAGTTTGAATACTTAGAATTCTTTTTCTTTGTGTGGCTGTTAAATTTTAGATGTAATATTGATGTTGTTGCATTGTACTTTTGTGGTTTATGCATGGGTGTGGCAATAATAACGACACACCTGAATAAACGTTAGCATCAAGATTGCATATCGTACTCTGTGTAGTATCGAACTATAAACACGTTCTGGAATGGCTACTCCGAGATACAAACATATATCTGCTGCCATTGGTCCTCGTCTTTTTCTCTGGGGCGGTTGGATTGACAAAATGCCTTTGTACAAGAGCGGCCTTGAAGCTGTAAGGCATGATAAGCACGATGAGTTGACATATGCATCTACCGTGGACGTACTAGACGTTAGAAACGGTGCATGGAGCAATGAGACTACTAAAGGCACTCCCCATCCCGGGGTAATAGGAGCAGCGAGTATAGTCATTGGGAAGAAGATTATCGTGTTTGGGGGTTACTGTGGCCATGATGCTTGTTTCTATAATACTATTAGTGAGCTAGATACAGACAACATGGAGTGGAATAAGATTTCAGCACAAGATGATGAAGCAGCGCATAGGAAGAGAGCAGCATGTGGGATGGTAACCTTTAAGAATAAGAAAGGGGAAGACATCTTGTGCATAGTCGGGGGAGAAGGGCCGTGGCCGGATAATAGTGTACACGCCATGGCGGATGTAGATTACAGCGATATGAACCGATCAGCCACTAAAGAAAACGATATCCAGTGCTTTAACCTAATCACAAGTAAGTTACAACTGCATGTTGCTTCAATACCTTAGGGGTAGAAATTTTAACACAGACTAATTTTAGCGGATTTTTGCTATCATACATTTGGCGTGTACTAAATTTAGCGGAAAGAAACAATTTTATAATAATTTGTATTAATAATAAGCTATCATAATAATTTTAACGTGTATCAAATTTGGCGTTTTTCCATTGACTGCCAAAAATTCGCTAAAATTAGTACCCGCAAATAATAGTTACCTCAAGGTATACTGCTGATTGTATCATAGATAATAAACAGTCTGTATTATGATAGATAATAAACCATAATACAGTTTATTATCTATATGATTGTATAGATCTATATATATACTGCACTTTTTTTCTGATAGAACAATGGTTCACTCCCACTGTTCATGGTCTAAAGCCCCCTCCCTGTTCGTACCATTCTCTGGTTTCAGTGAATGCCAATGAAGCTTTACTTATTGGAGGGTTTAGTAAGAACCAGAGATCCAGTGAAACGTATACGTTGAGCTTTCACAGTGTGACTGGAGATAACTCAGAAACTGGCACATTTGTAAGTGCATGGATTAATACTGATAAAATGTGTGTAATGTCAGACAGCCCGGCCATGGTATGTTTAATCCCATGCCATGCTAACTATATATACATATCTATGCAACTAGAGTACAATAGAATAATTCATAAATTGTCACTATACAATCAAAATCCATGTTATATTACAACATGATAATCCATGTATGACATTCAAGGATGTTAAATAATATTAATCCAAGTATAAGTATTGTAAGAGTGTGTTTAATCTCAAGACATGCATTGGCGACCTTGCAGAGTCAGTCTGCAACTATGAATCAGGTTCATATTGTATCTGTTGTATTACAACATGATAATTCATGCAAACAATGACATTTGAGGATGTAAAATCAATAATATATATATAGTGGCCTCATTTCATTGCTGGCAAAAAAAATATTATACAGTGTATATGTACAAACCTTTAATGTATTACGATCAATTCATCATGAATATTCTTGCAATTTAACAATTAACATCGCTATCTCATTTCTAACAGCATAGTGTTATCATGAAACTTAATTAACAAGCTTAGACACGCAGCCTAAATAATTAAGTACCAGATGTGGAGAAATTCACTAGCCATATGTACATGCATTGGAGCTGAAATTGTTGTTGCTATACGTGTTGGTGGATCCATGTATACACTGAAATAATACAGCAGCATATATCAGCTTGAATAGTTAAGCTAGATTTACATTATAAACGTAACGTTTACGTAACGTAAGCAAATACATGGAAAGAGTACGAATCATTAACGTGATGTTCAAAGTTGAACTTGATTCAACTTTTACGTTACGTTAACGATTCGTATTCTTCCCGTGTATTCGCTTACGTTACGTAAACGTTACGTTTATGATGTAAATCCGCCTTTAAAGGTTCAGTTTAACAACAGTGGTTTAAACTGAAAACATGTAGTTGTGTAGAATGACATGGAAGTATGTATGTTTATGACAAATTTTTAATAGGCATACTAATTGATTGGCTTATTATTCGTCATGATTACAGCTACATGCCATGTTATACACTACGTGAAAATTGATACATCGCTGGGGCCAGTCATTCAAAAGAGGAAGCTATAATTGACTGAATGCTATGCATGATTGGAACTATAATTTTAAATATTGATTGTTTATATATTTTAGCTATGGTCTGCGCCTATCATTTATGAAGATGTAAAGCAGCGAAATGGTCATACTTGTACAAATATTGGTGACTCCAGAACTGTTCTCATTGGAGGGGAAGACTACATTGATCACTCACTTGATGAACTCTGGTTATTGGAACTACAGAGAAGTAGCCGGACATTTGAAAAGAGAAAAGTCAGTAAATCAATAACTGATTGGTCTTATTATGCGGTTGATTTGGGGAAGGGGCCCAGCTAGGGAGGTTGGGAGATATCCATGTAGCGAAGCGTAGGATCTGAAGAGATGCAGCTTTAAAAAGTATACTTGCTGTGTATTATAATTAATAAAGAGTGTTTGTTAACTTCAGTCTTCAGTCAATCACTTAGGTCTGTTCACATTGAAGTTGAGGATTTGCTTATTAGTATTCATTGACATTATAATAATAATTATTCATATAATTATTGGAATGGAAGAATGTGGGGGTAATTAATGAATATTTAATGAGCAAATCCTCAACTCAATGTAAGCAGACTTTAGCACTGTCAAAGACTCAATATTAAATTGTTTATTTCAACTTTTGCCAACTGATAACAAGTCTGTATAGTAATACATAAATATACACATGAATTATAATAATACAGTGGAACCTGTCTATAACGGACACCTTTGGGACAGCCAATGTTGTCCTTTATAGAGAGGTGTCCTTAACTTA
>JAYJLX010045902.1:0-34415 GCA_036873525.1 Chalinula nematifera | reverse complement strand
AACTAACTAACTAACTAACTAACTAACTAACACGCCGACTACCGTATCCCTCCCCACTACGTGGCTCGGGATAATTAACTGTAATTTGCACTGAATTTATCAAGCATTGCACAGCTCACATCACATGATAACAATGAATGATTTTCTCTACTGCTATATATCAGTCATAATTATGTTGTATTTTTGTATTCAAAGTTTGATCAAGATTAGCCTGGGCTAAATTAGTCTTGTTAACCAGCCTCTCTTTAATTGTGTGGGGGCGGAAAAAGTGAGTCTAGCGAAGAGCAATGCAACAAGCTGCGGCAGCGCAACTATAGTTGTGCCTAAATCAGATTCATCCATGGTAAAAAAATCGCATGACATTTTCTGGTAAAATATGTAAGATGGCTGCTGAAATCAAGGGATTGATAATTGTTGCTAAAGAGACCTTTTTAGACAACTGCTATCTGGTTTAGGAAGAGTGCTTGTGCTAAACATCTTTGATTCTCTTAGTTCTGTCCTGGTTCGCCGGACATTTTCCTAAGTTAACCATTAATAAGTTTCAGTGAATTTATTATTATAATTAAATTATCACATAATAATCGACAGTTTTATGGCTTGTTCCGCATTCCATTATCGCAGCTTGTTCTATTGCACTTCACCAGACTCTCTTTCTGTCCCATAGAATTAAATAGAGGCTGGTTCACCAGACTAAGCTAAATAGGGTAATTAGATGAGCATTTTTGGAAGAAACTTTTATCAGTGAATCATAGCATAAATGGTAATTTTAGTTACCTCATACCTAGCTATGTTTCTGTGTAAGTGGCCACTTTTACGTATCTGCTAGAAAAAGTAGTCTGGGACACACGCATTCGAAATTTGTTCTGTAGGAATGTTAAATTGTTTCAATATGCACATCATCCAGCATATACTTGTTGCCTTATAATTAACATTATACCTAGCATAATTATTTGGAGTACTGTAAAACTGGGTTGTTCGGTGTACGTCCTTGTTAAGTGCACATTTCTTCTTAAGTGCAGGTTTTTCTCCTGTTCTAAATGTGAATTCGTCAGACGCATGTGTATTTACATGTACATGAGATGCAATAATTCATCACGTCCCCCTAAACACATGCTTTGTTTTGTGCATATTCACTGCTATGTGCATATTTCTTACTGTTTCTTTCTTACAAGCACATACGCTTAACAACCCGATTTTACTGTATGTTTTTCCCCAGACCACTTTCCTGTAAGTAAAAGTGGGCAGTTACACCAGAATAGTAGACAGGCAGTACTAGTATAGTGGTACTGCCTACTTTGCATGCTGTGAGAGTTGTCTTGCCACAATTCCATACCAAACCTGTTCTACAGGAATGCAATATGCACAAGATTTCAGTTTATGTGTACCGGTACAATATCTATGGGAAGGACTTATTTAATATATATATATATATATATATCTATCCTTGAGGAGAGAAGTAGTCTTCATAAAAGCTGCACAGGATCAGGGAACTAAAAAACAAAAGAAGATTAAAAGGAAGGCAAACATACATGTACCACTAGCTTTACCTTAGCCTATTGGCATCAGTAAATGGCAGTGCTATGGCAATACCAAACACATCTTTTGCATTAGCTACATACTCGCTATTTGATTTGAAGTTCCTTTCTACCAGTGTTGTAAGCTTAGTTTCATAACTACAGCTTTTAGTGGCATTTTTAATTTGATAAATAATGGATTCATGAGCAATAATTAATTGAATAATGGTATTTGCGACTATCTATTTAGATAGAATGGGTGTGGAGTTGATTTTTCACCAGACCACTTCCAAAGCATGCAAAGTGGGCGATCCCGATAGACTAACACGTGCATTTGACTAATCCTGACTACTTCATAGTTGCAAGGCGATTTTTCGAACCAAGGCCAGTTTGGTGAATGAACATGACATATAGTGTACTGATGGGATATTAAGTTTATAGGCTTATAGTGAAAACAGTTAAGAAAATGGTCGCTTATCACTGCAACAGCACTTATAATACTGTTGTGATATATATGTGTACTGTTATGATTATGATCACAACAGTACAACTGGCACTTAACAGTGTGAGCGCGCTTTTTTTCATCGTATCAGTATGGTAATGTTTGATGTCTATTTAGCCTTAGTTTTTGTAAGTCCTATAGAATGCCTACTGCTTTTTACTACTAACGTGTACATTTTGTGGAAATATACAATGATATTAATTTTATGAAATTATGAAAACTACTAACGCGGTAATTATTTTTGTAGAAATTGAAAATGTGTATTTAATTTAAACCACACTCAACGATTCCTTTAAATCTGCTATTTAGCCTTATTGTCGTGATCCTGACCTGATTCGTATTGGTTACACTGTATATTCCGCTGATGGGTCACAGGTGGTGAGGGTTGTGTATCACAAATGTCTTTGAGAAGAGTTGTATGGGAGGGCAAACCTTCCCACTTATGCTCAGTCAGTGAGGTTTGAAGTCATGACTATCATTTGTGTAATGCAGGTTAAGTAAACTTAACATGGGGCTTGGCTACCAGTGTTTACGACAAGAATTTTAATTGTGGACCACAAGCTGAGCTAGGGCTGGGTGGATTATTCCTCAAGTCCAGCCTATTATTCTATTCTTTTATTCCCAGAGACTGTCCTATTCTCCTAAGTCTTACCTGTTATTCTCGATTATTCCCCATAAATCTGCACCAATTTACCTCATGTACAAAACGTGTCTTAATATTTTTGAATTTTTTCTTTTTTTTTAAATAAAATTACTACCAGTTCCATCATTTGAAATAAGTAGTTTCTTTACACTCTATTATTAAATTGTAACATTAGTTAGATTCAGTACTACTTGTGGCGCTGGCCAAACAAGTTCCATCATGAGTTCCATCCTCTATGGTTGCTTTCTACACAGCTCAGTGTTGGTTTAAGCATTGATGTTTTTTCAGCCATTATATGTAGTATGGGAAACCATGTCACTTTTTCGCTAGCCATACCCACATTATTCCCAGTATTCTACCTATTATTCCCAAGTCAAAAAACTCCACCTATTCTTTCAATTATTTCGGAATTATCTGACCAGCCTTATTAATTTGGTATGGTTTTAGGCTAAAATAGTGCTCAAATGCTACAAGCAAGTACATAAACTGGCTTAACTTGCATAATATTTTTTGATCCAATAGCACTAACTGCGGGCCTTGGCTGTCATAATGGCCTTCTCAAAAACGCTATTGCTGGCTATTCATATAGCATACAGCTGGCTTGCTAGCCTACCATGACACATGCAATTATAGAGGGTTGGTTGCACCACCTGCATGCATGTAGTCTGCTGGCAGCGTGCTATAGCTAATTGTCTGAAGGTCAGCCTGTCTTTTATTGGTCAGACAACAGCTTTTTATTGTGTTTCAAGCTGTTATTCCTCCCTATCTATCCCCTCTCTTAATTTCTACACTACATACGTTGACGACTTGTGGTGTTATTGTGTAGGGCAGTCTGGGCAGGGCCATTCCCTACCTCTTCTCCCCTTTGGCAGCTGAGGTTGGCCCAGGTGGAGATTGATATTGGATGGCTTGACCATGCCAATTTAGGGAAGTAACTTAACAAATTGGGAAGATGGCTTCCATTGCTGAATTGATTCCCTAAGTCCCACAATCTGACATTCCAGCCAGATGTTTCCAAGGCTTTGTCTAGGAGCAATCAGCTACTATGTGTACTTCCGTCTGCCACTTATCAACCAAAAGCTCCGTAGAGCTTCAGTGGTGGATAGACCAATTCATTGAAATCTTATGTCAGTAGGAGAGGTTCAGGGCTCAAAGGACTGGTCAAACCTCAAAACACTTGCCATGCGAAATTTTAGCTGAACTATGTAAGAATGAGAACACAATTATTTTTGATAACCCCATGGTACCAAGTGGTGACAGATGTATTAATAGAGCTGCCATGCCTGCTCCCAGAAAAAGAATTGTCCTGCTGGAGGAGTATTAATATCCAGACTGGCTGCGTGGCCTCTCTTAAGCATTTATATATACTCTGAATAGATAATTTCTAATCCAGCTTTAAACCTCAATGTTTTCTTTGGTAAACATGTGAAAAATGGAAAGTCAATATTATTTTTGCATCTGTAAGTAAGATATTAACCTTTACTTTAGAGATGGACTACAATAATTAACTGAATGCTTAGTGCTCAGCAAATTTGTCTATCCACGACAGAGTCGGTAAAAGAACAGCTGGACAACATCCAATTGTGTGCCACTTCAAGTTTGGGCTGGGTGTTTGATTTGATTCCCCCTAGACCTTGTTAGACGTCAACCTGGGATGAGAGTGTGGCAGTTAACTTCTTGAAGACTATGCATCCCATCTTAACTCTATTATTGAAATCTCTCATCTTAAAGACAGTAATGCTTATGTAGTAATCAAGACCATCATGGTTGGCTAACCTCACCTTGTAGTAAACATTACCAGTAGGGGAGTTTGCAGTTCACAGCTACTCACCTGACTACTGCTACAGACATTTAGCAAGGTTGGTAACAAGATGGCCACAATCTTTTAGATTATGCGGAACCAGAAATGCTTTGCTACGAAACCCTTGTAATAAGCTGGTTGCAACCTTTGTACAACCTTGTAGGCAATTTATTTTCATTAATTGGTTCTATTAATTGATGGAGACTACTTAATTGTGACAAGGTTTTGAATTCATGTTTTAATCTGCAGACACCATGGAGGAGTGTAAATTATTTTTATTGATGCCATGTAAGTTGCAAATTACTTCATGTTTTGTATGTTAAACTTGTGGTGTAGTTGTGTAGGGTCTATGCTAGATGTAGATTTTATTGTTAAATGTTTTGGTTGAATTTTAATTGCGGGTGTCCTTTAAATTTTTTTTCTTTTAATGGCTGTAACAACCTTGTGACTGCTTCATATGCATATGCATATGCATGCTTATTACAGCCTTGTACATACTTGTCAAAACCCTTTCAGTACAAGGCTATGGCAACCTGGCTATTACTTTGTTATTTTTGTTGGCAATCCAGGGCCAAGAAAGAGATTATGTTTTGTTAATCACAAAGGATGAATCTTTTTACCCAGTAGTAACATGCTTTGACTACGTCTGAGGACAAAGAGCCATTATGTTTCTCGGAAATTAAGTTACAAATTTTTGTGTTGTGGATGAAGCAACATAGTAGTGTGATATCCTGTTTGATTGCTCGGTATGATTAACTGTGGCTGTCATTTAAAGCAAGATTTTGAAGGCACACATTATTTTGAGGCGCCTCAGATCTGGCATACAGCAAATTGTAGAACAGCGTCAATTTATCAAAAGGTATTATTACACTCCAATCGACAATACCTCCTGCTTCACTGACACAAAAGCATTCAAATTCATAATTGATTTAGTACCCAGTTACCTTTTGTTTCTTACACCTTACCCCGGACCCTCATGCAAGTTTAGAGTTAGACATTGACAGAACTCTGTTGTATTGACCTTAATTGACATGACTGTGTTATAATGCATGATTTGTTTTGTTTTTGCCATATACCCAGACGATGGCAACTGAGTAAAGTTGCCGAAACGTTGGTATTAGTATTTTTTTGTTTTATAATAATACAATCGTTTTACTGATTTGTGAAATAAATGAAAAGTATAGAGTTAAGAATAATCAGGTGTTTTTCAGGGCTTCATGAATTTGTAAAAGGTAATGTTTAGCAAGTTATAAAAATGCATTCTTACACCAGTTTTGGGAGCTCTTCAATACCTGATGTCAGGTTCTTGCATTAAGCTTGTTTTACGGTAGTCAGAATCACCAAAACCCCCCAAAAATCAGGCTTTCTTCCATTACAAAGTTACCAATGCACTTTATGTAATAAAGGTAGCAACAATATGGTGCTTGCATAGGGGAATTTAGGAGGGGTTTTGCTTTTGGTTTTTGAGGGTGGTTCCAGACATGTTAAAAGTGATTTAAAAGATAGGACTGGAGACCAACAATCAGCTCTTATGAAGTGCTCTGATATTTCTTGCCACAATACCAGGTTTTCTGGATCATTTTAACATTGTTGTTGAGCTAATTCTTGTTTAGCCTATTTTTTGAATGCCCCATACATGTTGAAGCTTCTACTCTTTATGCAACGGCCATTTACAAGAGTTTGAAGAAGATATCCATGTCGATTTCACCTCTGTGTAAGCGCCGTATTAAACATGAATTACTGAATCGTGGCTGTCATGCTTGTGTAAATGCCATACTGACAGGATGTTAAGCGCTGGTGCTTATGGTGAAAAACGAAAGAAAATGGGCACTTATAAGAGCAAAAATGGGTGCTTATTAGAGCAGCAGCTCTTATTATACTATTGTGATTATAATGATACAATACAACAGACGCTGAATAGCAGATATGCCCTAAACAGCTTAATTGGGGCGAGCCTGAGCGAGCCCACACTGGTCGAGAAAGGGTCTTGCAATCTTGTATTCTTTTGTTACGTGATTCCATATTAAATCTATTAAATTCTTTTTTAACGATAAAAAACTTTAAAAATTAAAATAGTCTACATGTGTACACAGCTGTGTCAAGTCAACCATATGAGTCAACCCATGTGCAACCAGAACTGTTAGCTGTGATTGCTAAGATTGTACAGATTTTGATCCATCATGTACACAGCTGCTCGCTATCACTAGAGAATCTTGATTATACAAGTTTTCCAGCTCCCAAGAGCCATTAACGCATCCATGAAAAGGTCAGTCACCATCAAGTACAGGACTATTAGTGCATGATAAGTCAGTGTAGCATCAAGAATTGAACTTCCTCAGTGGATTATCTTTTTCTGTGTAAGTGTGTATGCTACAGTCCTTCATGTACGCTTTCTATTAACACACTTGTGGTTTACTGGCAGTCTGTTCTTTGCATGCAATAAACATCATTGATGCATTTTTTTTTGAGCGTGATACTCAACTGAATGAGTATAGTCTACACTGTACACAGCTCAAACGACTTACAGCTAGATCGTAAGAGCAGAACTAAAGTCAACTATGTTTCGTGAAGGTTCGCCCCATCATTGTTTTACAATCATCTAGTATATGGTGTTTCATGCAATGTGTTTATGATTGGCCTGTGAATACTTGCTGACTAAGCACTTGTTTGTCATCATTCTGCTCCAGTTCTCTGAATATTACTTTCTATCAATGACAGAAATTGTTCACCTTGTTCTCCTTGAGATGTGGTGATCAAAATTTTAGTGTAACCATAAATTTCACACTACTTGTGTAATTTTTTGACTCTATCTCCGTACCAGTCACACCCAATCCTTTGCCTAATTTTTCTAAATTGTACCCCATGCATTCTGTAGGTTCTTAGAATCGGTCTCGGACCACATTTAAACTCAAAAAATGTCCAAAATTGGCGAGGGGCTGTGCTTCTTTGAACCCTGCTGAAAGGAGGGCCAGCCTCTCTCCCTCGTAGAAACCACCCTTCCCTTGGCGGTTAAGCGAGGGGGGGGGGGGGTGGTGGCACGAAAAGTGGCTATTTTTTTCCTAAAAAAATTCTTCTTTGGCAGTTTCAACAAGCCAGCGTTCTACATGCTATACTAGCTTAGGTATTGACAGAAAATGTTGTGGAATGAGTTTTTGAAGTATGAAGGCTTCAATGGGTGTTAAAGTACCTGCTACAAATTCTTCATGCCATCTAACTTGATTTCTTAGCCTTGCATAGACTGTATGCTAAAAATACAACGCCATGCACTTACTCTATTTTTTAATAATAAAGTTGCCTTTTTTGAAGTTAGAAGCCTTGAGATAACATGAACAGCCATCCTTTTTACCTATCTTAATAAATTGCTGATGTAAAGCAGTTAGCTATATATTAAGTGGCCTGTAGTGTATGGTGGTAGCAGTTTGATACACATACTTTGGATGGTGGGTAATTAAGGTACAACAAAATAACTGCAAAAATTCCAAGTATATGCAGTTGCATGGCACTGATATCTATTGCTGACCCAAAAATATTTTAGACAATGGAAGTTTTTTTCCTTTATCAGATTTGCAACGTTTTGCTGTTAATCATCTATTGTTTTAGGTTTTCGATTTAAAGGAAGAAGTGGACAGAAAAGTTAAAACACTCTGTGAGTGGGTGCAATCTTCTTACCATGTTGTTGTATATACAGGAGCAGGAATAAGCACTACTGCAGGTTATATTTAATAACATTATGGGGCAAACAGGAACAGGCCTCATCCTTCTGCGTTTTTTTTTAATAAGGAATTCCGGATTTTCGTGGGCCAAAGGGTGTGTGGACCTTACAAGACCAGGGAAAGGAATTGAAAGCTGATGTGAAGTTTGAAGAGGCCCAGCCAACCTTGACTCATCATGCCTTGGTAGCTATGGTGAAGGATGACATAGTTAAACATGTTGTTAGTCAAAATGTAGATGGTCTTCATTTAAAATCAGGCCTGCCGAGGTAATACAGTCATAAATCACCAAATTGTCCTAAGACATTGTTGTGTAAATAGAGAGAAGTTGTCTGAACTCCATGGAAACGTGTTTATGGAAAAGTGTGATAAGTGTCAAAAGTAACTATTACGTATATACAAGCATGCAATACTGTACTGTATATAGTAAGAGAGTCCAGGGTTGGGGTCGATTACAATACCTTGATTACGATTACGATTACACAGTCATTACAGACCATTTGATTACAATTACATGCATAGAAGTGAGATTATGATTACGAATACACAAATTTGTAATGATTACAATTCATTACGATTACAATGTGCATGCCGTATACATAACTTCAGTTTTTTTTTTAAAACTCAAATATCAAAATTATTTTTCAAGCACTTGTTCGTTACTACGAATAAGTATTAATTGTTGAAAAAGCTCATTGCTTAGTTTACACCTTTTTTGGTCTAAGATTTTCCCTGCTATAGAAAACAATCTTTCAACTGGTGCACTTGAAGCAGGGGTATGTAAAACTCGGCAGGCCAACTTGGCTAGTTGTGGATATCGCTCACGATGAAGCTTCCAGTATTGAAGAGGATCATCCTCCTGCTGTAAGGTAGGGCTTGCTAAGTATTCATCCAGTTCGATTTGTATGGCATTGTCACTAGGTGATATGTTGCTAGAAGATGTAGCCATAGCTCCCATGAACTCAAAATCTCTTTACCTTTGGAGAGTGGGTGATTGCTACTGCATCTACAGAGTTATTCTCAAGTGATTCATCCTGATATTTGGCTTTTTCTAAAATACTTTTTTCGTCTGAGGTAATTCTTGTTCATAACACCAAGCCAGCTTTCATCCATTGCAGCAGCAATCCAAAGCAAGGATTCATCTTCGTATTTACACAATCTAGTCTCAAGTGATGACATTAGTGTGGTGACTAGTCTAGAAGTATAAGTTGTTGAAAGGTTTTCAAGCTGTACTCGGAGACCACGAACAACAGTTACAATCAGACTGATGGTGACTTTGTTTTCCCCCTGTGTCAAGTCGATAGCCCACTTAAATTGAGCCAGCATTTCAAGGAGATCTCTAGCTATATTTACTTCATGAAGAGATAGCTTTCCATTAAATTGTAGTCTTCGCATAGCATCTGAGACAAACAACTTCTAGTAGGGATTTTATCATAATCAACTGCGAATTTCATCTTGTCGCATTGTCTTTCTGTAAACGAGTCTCTCCTAAATCACTTGCCACGGAAGAGTGCCTAACGTGGGTAACCTGTTGAATATATTTCTGGACACCCAACCTTGACAAACACACAACACAGCCAACCAATACCAATCGCACAACAACAGTAATAATACGACAATAATAATAAAACATGTGCTGTAGAAAGTTCCAGAAAAAGGACAAAAAAATGAGGTTAATAATAATGTCTACATAACGATAATTAATTACTACATAATATTACACAAATTAACATATTACAACATAACCAACCTAGATATTTTCCCTAGTACCCGTTTAATCTGGTATGCATTCTTGAGCCCATCTTTGACTACAAGTTGGAGGGTGTGTGCAAAAAAACTGTAATGGCTAGGCCTAAGTAAGTTGAGCTTCCAGTGGCTCTATTTCATCATCATCTTCAGCATCACTATCGGTTTCACTACTACTACTATCACTAGTAATTTCCAAAAGCTTGAAAGCTTTCTTCATGTTTGACACGGTTGGGGCTGATTACAAAGCCTAGATTATGATTATGATTACGATTACTTTGTATAGAATTGATTACGATTATGATTACAATGCTCAATTAAAAATGTAAAATGAACTAAATAACATTCTCATTACAACGAACAATCGAAAGTTTTGAAAGAGCTGATTAGATGATTGACATCCCTCTGGCCAAAAGATCTTGCCAGCAGTTGGAAACATGTTGTCATTGAACATTGAATGACAATTGCTAATTGGCAATTTGAACTAAAAAGTATGTGATACAACAGGCAAAAGGTATCGAGAGAAATGTGATTATATGAGTCATGATTATGATTACATGTGAATAAATAAACATGATTATGATTACGATTATGATTACACAAAAATGTGTAATCAATTACAATCAATTATGATTATTACGATTATAATCATAATCAGCCCCAACCCTGATGTTTGAAACATTGTCAGTTATCACATTGTCAATTCTACCAGCTAAGTTAAATGATCTCTCTAATTCTGTGAAACGCTCAACAATTTCCTCACCAGTGTGAGACCCTCGAAAGCAATGGCAAGCTAGCATTAACCTTCTCAGCTGCAAATCAACAATGAAGTGCCCAATGAATCCTAAGTACGATTGCATTTGTCGACTAGACCATATGTCCAGAGTTACACAGATTTTGGGTGCAGAATGTAACAATTGAACAACTTGGGCTAAAAGATCATTATAGTGCTTTGAAATAAGCTGCTGGCTCAAATATTTACGAGAAGGTACACTGAAGTGAGGTTCTGCTATATGAAGGATTTTACGAAAAGTAGGACTTTCCACAATTGAAAGCAGCTGTAGATCGATTGCTACAAAACTAACTATGGCATCTGTGAGCTGCTTTTGCTTCCCACCATCAGTTGATTTCCATTTCTTGATGGAAGAAGCTGAAGAAGCTCCCATTAGGGTTGTTAGGGTAGCTGCTCAGTTTCAATAGGTCTCACATATAAAGTTTTGTGAATACTTGGATGGTTTCTCTAATAAGAATGAACAAACTAGATCAAGTCAAGGCTATACCTTAGAACTTCTCTTACCTTTAGGTGTGTTATCAAGTTAGAAGTAGTTTTATCTTTAGTGGACACTTCCTTGCTACAATGCTTACAAACTGCCTTGAAAAATATTTCCTTATTTATTGGTTGATAATGGTCAAACACTGGTGACCGTGCAGCCATGATGGTGTTTAGTCACAGCTGCATAAGCTGGATAAACTGGTTTTGGTAGCAAGAATTTTAAGTCTTATCATCAACACATCTTAGTTCTACTTGTGTGTCTGCATGAGCATACACCATATAACTATACCCATGACAAGCAGTACACTACACTGTACATATGTAGCATGTACACTTGAAATCTGTTATTTTCTTGTTAGATGGGTGACATGTATGTATAATGATGATAACACAGCATGATTACGATTACGATTACTGGCAAAATCCAAACGATTACGATTACACAAAAACCTGTAATCAATTACAATCAATTATGCTTATCGACCCCAACCCTGTAAGAGACTAAGAGTTACATATATACTATTTGTGATATACACCTGCTTATACCCAAGTATGTATTAGTGCAATAAGGGACTGAGGATTATAGTATTGATGATGTACATCCTGCCTGCCAGCCAAAATGCACAAATTCTGAAGACCTTTTGCTCATTTGAATTACCGTATAACCACAAATTTTTGGCAGTCAAAAATTTCGTCAATTTCGTCAGTCACTAGCATGTCACAAAAATTAATCATGGACGTGTATGGAATATTGGCAACTAATATTTTGTTTTTTCTTCATTCTATTGAGTTGACGAAAATTTTAGACGACGAAAACATCTGGCTGTACAGTATGCAGCAATTTCTAAGTGTTAATAGACTGTAGTTTACTTTTCAATTGAGTTTTGGTCAGCATTTGAAATGTAAATGTTTGTAATACTCATGATGTGATTAGTGTATTGCAAGCTATAGCTACAGGTTTGTGTATGCATTACTAGTCTCATTAAAATTCTGATATACATGTAAATAATTATGTGGTTCCTGTTATATAGAGAGTATATACGGGATTCTGTGGTTAGTACACTGGGACTCAAATATACTGGTAAAAGATGCAGTGATGGTGGCTCTAGAGGAAGGTGTAGGTGAGAGTATTTTACAATACTGATCCAACCATGTATGTTTGTTCTCCGTTAAGTCCAGTGCCTGTTTTTCTGTTTAGTGCCTACCGTAATTCCTCCAAAATTTCGGCATTGTAAATTTAGGACAACTAATTTTTTAAACGAATAATTGGAGGTAAAATCGAAATTTTCCACCATGTGGAATTATTTTGACAACATTGGAGACTTCGCAAAAAGTACGGTAAAGCAGCATAATTACCTGGTTGTTAAGTTGATGGTGGTCTTTTCCTTTCACGAAGTGAAATCAAATCACAAGGCAAGAATAATTATAAAACGAATTTTTAGAGTGTCTTTGGATATTTTTCTCCCAAATAATTATTTATTTTCTAAATTGGAGGTCCGGAATTTTAGAGGAATTACTGTACTTCTTTGCAATCAATTAGCATAAGTTTGTTAATCTTCTTCAGTGTTGTGCAAAAATTAAACTTGGAAATTGACCACGCATTTTACTTTTTCAGGTGCTTATTTATTTATTACTAAACACTTGTTTTCTTTTTTCTGGTTTTCATGCTTGATACATGAATATTGTTAGTATGGTATACAGCAAAACCTCTGATAGTGGACACATTATAAACCTTTCATCGAAGGACACTTATAGTGTCCCAAATAGACTTACCTAATAGCTTTAGACTTCCCAAAACTAGGTTAGAAAAGTGTGCTAAGGTGTAATATAACTTCTATCAAAACCTCATTAAGAAATTGCTTATGTTCTCTGAGTATTTAGCTTGCTTTACTGTAACACAGGCCAAAAAAGCCTGCGAATCGTCGGTTTCTCCAAAATCATACTGCAAATTGTTGGGAGGTTTTGATAGCATTTAGAACTTGAGTGGAAATGTAGAAATAGCAAATTTGAGAGCCATTGCATAACGGGAACCCCACCGAATTTTTCTTGGTCAAGAAAGTATCGATGAAAGCGGTACTAGTCTCGTTAGTTTTTATTGTTTTCCAGCGTTTCTGTCTTTAGCATTCTTAGCAAAGGATAGTTCTACTTTATGCAACTTGTCTGGTCTTCAAAGGTTGTTTTAAACTCGAGTTATGAAAGTTTAGCCATGTTTGTGGCGTGTAAAAGCCTGACCCATGACTTAAGTCACCTTTGGTTATCCTTAGCTAAACAGCACACACTTGCGTTTTCAAGTACTAGCCCTTGTGGGTAACACTGCTGGTCAAGTACCTACCCCATGGTTGTGGGACCTGTGACTAAGCTAACGTGAGGTCACTAACCACAGCCATGTAATAAATCACTTGTTGCCACTGGGGCTCTTTTCCGTACTCTTTTGCATGGGAAAAAGCGGTGAGATAAATAACTTATCATACAAAAGAAACAATGTTGTATTTGGTTGTGATAACCTTGGTACAAGCATGTCTACAAGGTTGTCCAAAAGATTGTTACAGCCATGATACCAGGCTGTTACAACCATGTCACAGGATAGTATATGAAACTGTAAACAGACTCCAACAACCTTGCTCATTCAATGTCACAGGCTTGTAACAGCCTTGTATAGCATGTGAGTACATTGTTTCTTAAAGACCATTGTAATTAAATAAAAATTGTATGAAGTCAAAGAAGAAAAATGTGATGAAATGATTAAAGGTGGATTGTAAGGAGTTTTCAGTACTGCAGTGCCAAAAAAGATAACCGTGTTGCAAGAATGTTTAGGAAAAAAATGATGAAACAAGACAAACCAAAAGGTGAGGTAACACTGAACAGTGTATAAGAAAATGCCAAGCAAAAAAAACAATATAGGTACAGGTGAAACAACAAAAAAAGATTATAATAATTATATAAACCGTAGTTCACACACTTGTCTTACCCAGGAGGCAGGAGTATCTACCAAATCTCATCACAGTGCGGTGTCTTGGCTTGAAGTAATTTGTTGATCGGCTTCGCGGGAGTCACAAGACAAGTTCCTTGAGCCCTTTCATTGATCAGCCGAATCATTCAAGTTGCTTGAGCCCATTACTCGATCAGCCGGCAGTCTATTTAGATATAAGTAATCTACTGCTCGTTCTAGTCACATGAAATGTAGTTTACCTAGAGTACTCAAACAGCCTAGGCTGCTGCTATACAGTGGTGTACAGTGCGGTCTACGGTGGCAGCCATCACAGGTGACTTAATACCTGGGACCGCCTCAAAATGGCGGAAATGAAGGCCAACTTTGAACTATCACTATAGATTAATAGAATGCTTTTTTCATACGATACAATAATAATAGTAAAGAATAAAGCTTACTTAAACCAGCTATGAGCTTAAAAACTGCAAACTCGACTCCAGTCTTGCAAATCGAGACGAGCTTCGAACAAAGATAAATCAACTTCGAGCGATTAGGCAACTTTGTTCCGCTACTTTGATGAAGCTAAAATTCCATTTGCAAGGTATTTTTAACCCTATCTATAACCTATCAGTTTTGGCAAAACTTTAGATATATAGTTATGGAGATATACAAAAAAAGTTACTTTTGAGCACTCCAAAATCGATAAAAGTGTAAACATTTCATGGTATTAATTCTTATTCCTGTGGTATCACCTTTGCCAAAACTGATAGAAGTTAGAAACATCCATATGAAGTCCATTTGTCATGTTAATACCAATTAATACCGACCGGAAAAAAGTTGCCTTTTCAGTTGAAGTTGGGTGGCTCAAGAGAATACGAACGGCCGTTTTTTCCCTATCTTAATACATTATTAATTTGTGCACGTGTAAAAAACATGGACGCGGTTGCAGCTGGGTAATTGAACATCAAAGAGATTTTACTGATTAGATAATCAACAGAGCATATGCACTGTCCCAGGTATTAAGTGGCCTGTGATGGCAGCATGCACTGAGAACAGCGGAACAATACAGCTCTATTCTTATACGCTAGTCAAGGGCTACAAATAATAGCAACAAGGGTTCTTCGACTTCGTCCTCGAGCCAAACTGTTTCATTACTGCTTAGACTAGTGGAACGTTGATTGGAGAAAGCACATGGTTGTTTAATGAGCACGTGTTAACAAGTTAAATAATTTAATTAGTCTAGCAAACTTGTTACCTTGCTTGTTACAACCTTCACAACCAATGGACAAGCTTGTTGCAATAAATACTCAGCTGAACATGCAATCAACAAGCTTGTAAGGAGATTGTTCTGAGGTTGTTGCTTGTAAACAAGATTGTCATAAGGGTGTCACAACCAAATATAGCCTAATCTTTTTTATATGGGCATTCTCTCTTTGAGAAGAAGTGAGTTGTACTGACTCTTCCTTTGATGTAGAGTTGTGCTACGGGATTTAAAGCTGCTGCTTTTCCTTTGATCTCAAAGTCAAACATATGCGGGCACGTAAATTTAGTTTACTATAAAAACGCCAAATTTAAATACATTTAAATTTTACTGATAATAATAATTATGCAATATTAAGATTATTTATTAACCCTTTCCGTCAAATTGAAATACATTCAAGGTATAAAAAATGACTATTTAAGTTTTCCTGAAGTACGATAATGTAAACAAACTTCTGTATTTTCTGAAAATAACCAAACAGCAGATTGAAATGCTTCATGTTTATTCAAAATAACATCTTGATTTATTGTAATTAAAGGATATGTTAACTTCTTGATGTGTTAAGAAATTAACTATTAACACTTGTATTTACATTGTAAATACAAAATGTGGACGCCGTACTTGTACTGAAGTACTGTTATGTTTTTTCCTGCTTAATGATACACTTGTAAGGTACCGAAGTATTGTATTTGAGTATTTGGCCCAATGCTTGCCGACCTCAGTGAAGGTTCTGGGTGTGTATATTGCGGTTAGAATCTTATGTCAGTATAATGTGCAGTCGTCATTGATGCCAATTTAGGGAGGGACTATTAGGGAAGTAAAGGATGTGTTACAGCTGTTTACGGAGGAATGATATCAGTAGGAAATGTCGTTCTAATTTGAAATGCAGATATTAAGGGAGACATCACCTTTCCATATATTCTGGATATGATGGTAAGGCACAGTCAATCCCTAGTGACCCATTAGATCAAACAGCAATTTCTTCAATTTGGCAGTGTACAACTCGGTTACAAGATGAAAATCCAAGTATCACTGTCAATATGATGCACACTGCTACCCAAACTGCCATGCTACTACAGTAGGTGTTTTATCCGCATTCATCATTAAAGGCACATCTCACAATTCGTACGGTGTTAGACAGTGGCAGCCAGTGAACGTGTATAACTGATCACATTAGAAGGTAACTTGCATTACCAAGTGTTAGAATAGGATTCCTTGGATTCAAAATCTTTGGATCCACTGAAGTGTACCTAAACAGTTTAAATCGGTCGTATCTTAGCCATGATAGTGTCATGTATTTACCACCCATTGGCATTACAACTTATTAAAAGCTTAAAGGAATCCTGTAAGAGCCTCACTGGTTTACAAATGTACATTTAGCTTATTGAGCGGAAAAACTGATACAAGAGGTCAATGATTTGATAGGAGTTTATGTCCATAGAAAGCTGGTGACTTGAGGTAAGGTGAGTGGTGGGTTGACAGCCGTACATACCAAATCCTATCTAGCCCAGTGGAGGACATTAGTACCACAGTAAAGCTTAATTGAATATGGATCATGCAATGAAGGTTAAAGCCTATCCTATAATTGAACTCACAGTCGATACTAAAAGTTTCGGGATTTAGAATTCCTAGGTATCACTGTAAAGAATCCTCAGTTTATAATGTGTTTGTGCAAAAAATAAGATTTAATGGCCAGAAATGCCAAGTTACTTTACCCTGGAAGGAGTGGCACCCTCTGTTACAAACCGATTACGAATTAAGTGTATTCGAGACGACTACAAATTCTTCTCAAGAGGCTCAAGACAAACACTACATTTCCTTTGAAATGATTATGCGCAACCAACTGGGCAAAGGTATTTTTTGAGAGGTTTCTGTTCATCAATAAGGAATCAAGTCCACTATTTACCCCATCATGGAGTTGTTCACTGAGGTAGATCTAGCTCAAGGTTAAGAGTAGGCTATGATGCGTCTGCCTGCCCCTCTTTGAATGATTTTTTGTATACTAGACCTATAAATTTGGTTGATTTGTATTTAACAGTTTTGGATGATATGACTGATTCAAAACAAAAGGGAATTTGTAAGTTAGATGGGTGCTGACTACTAATGAGTTATAATAGTTTGAAGTAGGAGAAGTGGCTACCACAATGAGAGACCTTCACCCAACTAAGCAAAGTCTGAATGGTGTAGTGCAGTGTTCTCTCTTGGCCTTTTTGAGGTGGTGCGGTACCACTTGGTTTGTCTCTTGCACCACTTGGATGCAAATAAATCAAGGCATGAACCACTTGGATTACTGTTGACTGTTTCAGCAATACTAATGGAATAGGTCAGGTACATGTATGAGCATGCTGTGTCAGTGTGCAATAAATGCTGTATAAGTACGTTTTTTTTCTGTGTGTACCACTTGGAGAGGAAATTATAGAGAGAACACTGGTGTAGTGGCTAAATTCTTTGATCTGGTGGGGAAATGTCTCCATTATCAGCAATGTTCAAGGTTTTTGCACAGGAGCTACAGGATTGGGATGAACCACTCACTGGTGCATTGTTAAAAAGGTGAAATAACCTCCAGCTTATATTCAAGGGTGCTGATACTATCTCTATCCCACAATGTGTGTACTCAGGTGATATGGGCGAAGGCTTTGGAGGTTAACTAGCTTCCCTTGTTGGTTTCTGTGATGCTTCTGCCAAGGAAGACGCAGCAGTAGTGTATTTTTGAATCAGCTGTGAGTCATGTGACCGAGCTCTGGTTCGTTTCATTGCAGCAAAAACTTAAGTCACAGGCGTGGTAGCTCATTATTGTGTTCAGAACAAATATTTAACCTCACGAAAGAGAAGGACAATGAAACTTTAGCCTCATAAAAAAAACCTGCTATGTGATAAAGTTCGAAACCTTGTCCCTCCCCAATGCTGGAATGGTAGAAAAACCTCACTGATTTACCCTCAAGGGGTATAACTACTTATGGAGTGATTAATGATGAGTGGTGAGAGAGCCCAGGTTAGTTACAATCCCAGCCACTTCCATATCATGAAGAAACCTTACCGCCTGACCCAGAGAAATATGAAGATGAGGCAAGGCGCAAGGTTTGGGATTTTGCTCACTGCTTATGTTCAACAGGTAAAAACAGCTTTAAGCTCTGCTTGTTGAGTCACAGCAGCAGTGTTTGTCTCTTTAAGTCTCGTATCACCACTGCTATAGTATCAATCACTCATCAGAATGAATTCATTCAAGTAAGGTTTTATTGCCCACGGGACTGTCAGCAGAACTTACGAAAGGACCGATGAAGGTTCTTGTTAGTGAGACGCAACCTTAGCTTTTACATGTATGTGGATAAGTCCAGTATTTGGGGGTGTGGTGGTAGGCTCTCAAAGTCATGAGTGTCTCTGGGAGCTCAGGATCCAGTATTGTTGGATCGGAACCACCATTTGACAAGACTCCTTGCAATAGATGCTCATATATGAGTACTCCATAACGGGATCAAGGAGATGCTGACGGAGCTAAGAACTGAGTACTGGCTGGTCAAGGGACGTCAGTTTGTTAGGAGCCTGATACACAAATGCCTTGTTTGTAGACGGTATGAAGGTGAATCCTGTTGCCCCAACCCTCCAACGCCCTTATCTGAATTTTGCACGCAGTATTCTAGGCCATTCTAAACCATCAGAGTTGATTATGCTTGGCCTGTGTTTGTGAAAGCATCAGATTCATTGAAATTGAGGAAGGTGCAACTTTGTTTATACTATAAATTTAGCAATGGTATCCACATTCACACAAGGCTTCACCAAGAAGGGGGGTGTACCAAGCCATATAATTTTAGAGAATGCCAAAACCTTTAAGTCCGCATCTAAAATAATACGTCATTCACTTGGAGGCCCCTTAGATACTTCGAGCATCTTCATGTTCAATGGAGGTTGAACCTTGAAAGAGCCCCTTGGGGGGTATCTTCGAGGAAATGGTAAATTTAGTAAAGAGATGTGTTAGAAAGTTTATGTGAAGGAGTACCTTGTCATATGAAGAGCACTCACACTTGTAACTGAATTCGAAGCATTCAAGACTGCTTATGTATGTATTGTTCGAAGACATGGAAGATCGAGCCCCTCATCCCTTCCCACCTACTTGTTGGATACAGAATATTTTCCTCACAGGATACAACTATGCTGTCAGAGAAAAACGTTCATAACCCATCCAAAAGCCATTTTATGAAAGGGATGAGTCACCTATACAAGCTATTGCAACATTTGTGGAAGCAGTGGAAGAAAGGGTGTTTGTTAGAGCTAAGACAGTTCCACCAGGTGAGTGGAAAGAGAGATAATGCATACACTGTTAGCAAAAGGGATTTGGTCACTGTTTATGATGAAGAGTACCTAAGAGGACTCTGTTAGTATACGTTAAAACGTTCTAAGAAAGGCTGTCATGTCATACTTCCACATCCACCTCAACAACTCTCCACTTCCCTTACAGCTAGCCCGTCTTCAAAACCACATTGACATACATGTATGCACTTATAGATTTAAGTATCAAAGGAAATTTGTCCTGTCTTTTTCTACCTAATGGTGCATTTGTTCTTACAATTCTTTAATGATTATTTTGAAAAAAATAGACAGCCACCCAAGCCCAACCACCAAGAAAACACCAGTGAACTAGTGTTCGAAGTGAGAAGGTATTGCTCAGAGGAACAATAGTAGAAAGGCTTTTCTGTGATAGAGAAAACAGCTCTATCCCCAACACACTTAACGTGCTCCGAGGCCACTATCAGAAAATGTCCTTGTGACTGACTTAGCTTGGTATAATGACTCAAGGGAACATACTGCAATGTCACCGTTGGAAGTGACCCCAGAGGAGTCTTCCAGTGCATGTGTGTTTTGTAATGGTTGTTGACATACCATGCCGACGAAACTGATACCCAGCCCCGTAGGTGAATGGCATCGAGGTTTGCACGTCATTTACTAACCAGCACCCCAGCACCCACCCAGTAACCAAGCAAGAGCAACCTTTAAAATCCTATATCCAAATTCTTTTAAATAATTTATAAACATGCAATGCATCTTAGGGTAGGAAAGGGAAGGCAAGTATTATTATTGAAGCATGCAAGGCTAGGCAGGGTCACCAACCAGATACTACACACTATAGATAAGGGTATGCAATCTCTTCACAGGAAAGCTGATGGCCCACCCTTATGAAGCAAGAATGGGGTTTAAAACGTTTTTACTAGCTGAACAGTCACCACTCTGTCAGCTTTCCCCTAACTAGAATCCCAGACTTCATCCCCTGTCAAGTTTAACTTGAATTAAAGCATTCTATATGATACTTGAGGACACACTATACACAATTAATCTTCTATTGCATTGTACCAAATCCTCCTCCATGGATTGGGTCTGGGCTGCCAGACTAATAATCTTGTTAGTCTGCTCTACAAGTTTACTACATGCTTGTAAGTTTTTACTTGGTTCAATTGGTTGTTGGAAGTGCGAAGAATGTTGACTGAAGTAGAATTTTTATGTTGACTGTGTGATTACATAAATGCCTTTTGTGAGCATGTGTATGTGTGTGTGTCAGTGTGTGAATGCCAGATTAAACATCTGCCGTTTCAATATTGCTATTGTGTAGACTTGCCAGTGAGAATGAAACTTTGTGTTGACGATCCAATTATAGGTTTGTATTGGAGGAAGTGTATATACATGCATGGCTGTGAGGGTTCAGCACTTTAGTGCTGTCATTATTGTAGAACTTTTACAAGTTATTACTATTGTTGAATGAAAAGGTGAAAGGTTGCTCCTCGGGAGGAAGAAACAAAATCCTAATTGATTCGTGAGATGGTCGGCCAGAATCCAACTTTTGATCCATTACAACAATCAAGACTAGAAAAATGTGGTGATAGCTTTAAATTTTCGAATATTTTGTATAGCTAATAAAGTTATGATTCGAGGGTTCTACATACTCGCCCACTCACATTTTTCAGGTGGTTACTGTAGAGCTTGTTTCCACAAACTGAAGCAATTTGATGAAATATACTAGTGTCTTAGGCAAGATAGTTGACAAACTAGCAAATCAAGAAGGGTGTGTGACTCAGCCGTAAGGCAGAGATTTACCACACACCTAAATAAAAATAAAAGTCACCTCTGCTTTCATTGCAATGCATGACTATGGAGATGCATTTCAACCTAGGAAAGCTATTCACAATGGTTTACCCATTATGTGTATCGCTGTGCTGGTAATTTCAATATTTCTTTTCATGTTTTGTCATGTTGTAGTTCATGTTTTTTAATTTGTTTTTGCTTGGCAAACTTTATTGCAGTCTACATTTAAGGATAATGAGAGTATATTCCGAATCTGATTTTATTCTGATAACTACAGTCCAAGTTTTACTTAGTTATGTACATAGGAATGTATTTGTCATCACTGTCTGTAAAGTATGTACCAGCTGGATGTGTTTATAGTATTGTGGACATGCATTTTTGTGGTTTTTTAGTTCATGGTCATGTAGTGCATTCTTGCATATTGTAATGGTTGTTGGAAAGAGTAACAGGAGATATGAAGAGGATGATTGGAAGCACTTTAAATAATTGGTTGAATAACAAGGTGGCTTGTATGGAATGGGTGTTTTCTGTTTTTTTTTTTATTGTACAATATTTTGCATTGTTGTAAATTTGTAATGGCTCCTGTTTTTTTTTTTCGTGAAGGGGTAAACTGAAGGACACTGTATTAGATTGGGAAGATGAGCTACCCATTGAAGATATGAGGAAGGCTGAGGATCATTCTAGTAGAGCTGATCTTTCACTATGTCTTGGTACTTCTCTCCAAGTATTTCCAGCTGCTTTACTTCCATTGAGAGCAAAAAAAGGCGGAAAACCGGGGAAACTGATCATATGTAATTTACAGCCAACAAAATACGTGAGTACCTTGACTATCGCTAGTGGAGGGGAGAGATAATCATAGCATAGAATACTGTATTTATTCTGAATGTGAGCAATGTGTTGGATACATGAGTGAGTTTAGGCAGGGCCACACAAGAGGCCATGAAAATATAGTTTGATGTTGGTCTGTTTGTAAGAATACCAAAAAATTTATTGGAACTAAATGCAAGCATGCTTGCATAAGATTTGTAAATTACTGGTAGTTTATTGTATTATTATTTTACATTTTTTATACTTTAAGCCTACTATTATTAGCCCTTGCTTACTTTGGTATTTTTTTCATTGTCTATATTAATTTTGGTTAGCATAATTTTAATACATTCATATCAATTCATAGCAATTCTTGATCAACGATAAAACTAGCAGTAATCTGCGAATCCCTGGCGTACACTCCTCACTACTTGCTGTCCTTCACGACATCTTACTTTTCGGCAAGAAACTTGAAGGAAGAGCTGACTAAAGTTAAACTAATGAAAAAAACTTGCTAAATTGGCAATCAAAGGGTTAAAAATACAAATACATGAAGAAAGGCATGGCACCAGACAACCATGCTTTGGTAGCTGAACCATTGATTTTGCTTGAAACGCTAGGACAAAGCAATTTAAAAAGCGGCATTTCTTGCTCTTTTGATTGCAGGTTAACAGTGTAAGTTACAGGGCTAAGCTCACACCAGGAAGTAAGATACTTACTTGTAAAGATTGCCATTTTGCTGTATTCCAGTGACTGTTAAATAAGTTCTGAGACAGTAATCGACAAACAAATAAAATCTACGTGGGAATTTTACAAAACTAACTGGATGATGCATTCAAAAGCTTAAACTATCGAGCCAACAAGCTCAAACACATTTTACCACTTACCACACTATCCAAGGAACGGCTGAAGACAAGACAAAAAAGATAGCAAATTAGAGATCACAGGCTAACTGTTCCGATAATTTGAAGCTCAGGAACCGTAAGACAGCTTCGCACTGACGGTCTAAAGTGAACTCTTTGCGGACACACACACACTCACACACATAGACTGACTACAGATACTATACTTTTAAAGTTCTATAGTTTCCCGTCGTATGGCTGCCCACTTGAACTCCTCATGTATCCCTTGCTATAGGCTTTGCCCATGTGCGGGATAAAAGTGGGTCAAAAATAACTAAGCATGTATTTAATACTAGGCTTTTCAACTTGTTTGTTGAGAAATTAGTTCATGCTAATAATAGTAGACGTAAGGTAAGTGTAGCATGTTTTTGAAATTGTTTTCCCGATATGAATGTTACAAGAAAGTTGCATCTCTATGCCTAGCTTACGGCAAGGCGTGGAGCATAATAATTGTTTTGAGAAGATTCCTGCATTCAAAAAAACGTTTATACTGCTTGTTCATGCATTTTGGGAAAGTAATAATTTTTCTTGTTTCCAGCATTTGGATGGTTTTTGTTTATAATCTATTATAAAAACATCAAACATTAGGTACTTGAAATCAGACCTGGGTTTGATTACAAATCAATTACAATTACATTTTAAATTATTGTTGGTTTTTGAGAATTTTGATCAACTGCAGTTACAATGAAAGCACTGAAGTGCTGAACCCTCGCAATTAAGAATCATAAATACTGAGTTAACAATTAGGACACACTTTACATGGATCAGGATTCAATTCTATACCACTAATTATTAACAACATTTCAATTATGCTACCATAAAGATATTCATAACTCACACCATCTCCACATTTACCATTGCCAAGTTTTACAGGATAAAAAAATTATAACAGCCAATCATCACTAGCCATTTCTCAGTGAGCACCATCTTGTTTCAGGAGATTGCTCAATCACACAAAATCACAGAGCCACAAAAAAAAAAAACAGCCAAACTGAACCAAAATTAAACTAGACACACCCACACCCAGACACTGACACACCCATATGACAATGCATGGTTTGAGTAGCCTACTGAGCATGCTCAAAACATACAATTAAGATGGCAGCCAACAATGTCCTCTTAACACTATCTTTTTAGATCTTCATTTTACACATCTCTTAAATTAAAACGTAAATTTTAAAGAATTACAAGTTCAATATATTTTCTTTGCAACACAGTGTCAAGTAAGTTCCATTATCCAGTATCTTCAGAGATTACGAAGTAACACACAGACACACAAACTGACTACTATAACCCTGCTTGGGTTAATTACGTGACTTTCAATGACATCATAGTTGCATTTCAAACTTTTACAGTAATAAATATTCGAGCTATGGTTAATAGTTACATCTGAGACGCATTAGCCTTGCAAATGTGTTTTTAATTTGTGTACTACCATTTGCAATGCTAACGTGTACATGAGACACGGCGAACACACATTTTGGTTAATATTTGGTACACAACAATTACTTTCATTACAATTTAATTGCACAGTTACAGCATAATATTATTACAACTATGATTACATAATTATTGACGATTAATTACAATTATAACGAACCTGGTCTGCTTGAAATACAGCACTGGGAAGAGGTCCTTAAAAATGGTTTGGCTACATGTGAATGCATAGTCAGTTCACTGAGTATACCGTATATGGCATATATTTCAAAGGGATATAATTTCGCGAATTCTGCGAATCAGATAAAAATCACGAAATTAAATACCACTCAAAATTTGTTCTGCACGTGCAAAAAACGTATTGTTTTGCCGTTTTGCTCTACTTTTCGTGAATATTTTCCCCCTCGAATGTGCATCTTAGATGAATTCGAGAAATTTTTAACCTGTGAACTATATGCCGTATATGGTAATACCATAATTGTAGTGTTTAAAGGAGTGTATGCTAATTGATATCTGTATAGTGGGTAGTAACAAATATTGCATATTCTATAACAGGACAAGCAGGCTGATATGGTGATACACTACTATACTGATGAAGTAATGTCAAAGTTAATGAAAACTCTGAAGCTTACCCTTTAGTTGGGATGGTGATATATTGCTAGGTTGCTACTGAAGCAGACAACACAATGATTACTTAGTTCGTATTAATTTTTTTTGTTTGGATCAAATATGGATAATGTTTTTGTGAAATAATTGTCAAATAAATTTCTGAAAATTTTAATTTTGTGCTTGGAGTTCAGTAAACCGCAACACATGATTATTACATATAAGAGTGTGGCATGTCACTTTGACATGACTATAATAATTATATTGATTAACTGAATGTAAGCTATGATACAAGCTAACTCAACACGTTCAGAATTGCAAAAGTAAGTTTTTAAAAATTGATTCTGAGAAGCATTTTACTATATTTATGTGGTGTTAAGCATGAGCAAAACAAGTTATACACATTTGTCTGCTAATCGCGATTTGCAAAATAACATCTTGAAATTATGTACAAACTCATGAGCATAGGCGTAGAAAAAAAAGAATGCATCAAGAATCATCATCATGATGACACGACACGTTTAATGGATTGAGGGCTAATAATTTTGGTTTTTCCCTTTTTCAGCTAAAGCATATTGAGGAAGTAAGCCTGAGTCAATTACGCTGGCATAGTGTAATAATAGGTAGAGTAAAGCATTAGGCTGAAGTTAACACCACATTCACACTAACCACAAACTCAAAAATGCGACCACGAGTATGTGGCATTGCAAGGTCATTAAAGGGGCACGCTAATTATCAGACCCACGACGAGTACTCGAGTATGTACTCTTAGGTCTCTACTCTCTACCATGTTTCCATCTTTCGACTGAGAATGTGAAGACTCTTGGATGCTGTATTTATATATACGGGTACCTCATGCTGTACAGACTAAAAATGAAGCCGGCGTTTCTGTCCTTGGTATGAGTTGAACTAGCTTGCGTAGCCACACTTATAACACTGCTGTGTGCACGTCTCAGATACGTCTGGGGACACTGTAACACAAATTGTTGCACAGAGCTGGAATTTGAGCGTCCCAATCAGATTGTTCGACTAATGTGGAACCAACCACAGGCCAGGGTTGCCAGATTAGCACTTTCTAGATTTCACATTTTTTGACTTGTATTAGCATCAATTTAGCATCCTTAGCCTTTAGCATATTTTGTGAATTTTTAGCATTCTTTTAGCATTTAAAAATCAGTCCATTTTTTGGTATGAAAAGCCCATTTAATGCCTTGTCAGCCATTGTATTGTGGTTGTTATAAATAAATTAATCCAAAGATTTTATGATTTTGAAATTTTTTCTCAATTTTTGTTGCATGAACTCAATTTTTTTGTAGTTCTTTTGTTTTTATGCATTTTTAACAAAAAATCTAGTATTATTTAGCATTTGTTTGATGACGTCATCTGGCAACACTGCCACAGGCATGCAACGTCATAATTATAATATCTACAGTCAAGACGAAAAATAGGAAGTTTGTATTAAAAAAAATACTGAACTGGTTTACCTGCGATCGTTTCTTTTAAGATGCTATAGCTAACACATGAAGCTGTTCTGCGGCCTGGTAGCAAGTCAGTCATTTCTGAAGCGTACGTCACGTGCTAGCGGTTATGACTTGACCACCTACAATTAACCCTTATTGGGTTTTAGACGGAGTTATTTGAAATAGTTATAAATGCTGTTACCATGGTAACTAATTGCTTTCCAATTAATTAATTAACCTCTGGTTTAATAATTGTTGCAATTTTGTAACATTAAAACCTTTAAAGGGTTATATTTGTGGGAATTCCACATGGACTGCTGCAGACGCTTCAAATTTGAAATTCAGTTACGTATTAATATATCAAACAAAACTATAGTTTAAAAATACATCAATACACAGATTGAAGGAGTTACAGGACGATGAAGTTCTCCTAATATTGCACAGGACTTACTTTAGTCAACAGAAACAGCAAATTTACAGCACCTATAGCAAATAAAACAGAAAAAAAACACGAGGGCTTTGCAGAAGAACAATCACACACTATAACACCTAATGCACATACTTGTATCCCTGAATAATGACAGTACACCCATGCACTAGAACACCTATACACACATTCCCCAGCCCCAAATAATGACACTAAAACCATACCCATGCACTATTAACACATGCAAACACTCCCTAGTCCCTAATGACACTAAAGCCACTCGCCACTCCCATGCACCATAATACCCACGCAAACACTCCAATCACGAGCAATGCACCTAAAAACGACAGCATTTCGTCACTATTCGTCTGCTCCCAGTTACATACACCTTTCTGTTGTGTGTAAGGATTAGTTTCCACACCAAGCCACTCACACTTCTCAAAACTAACCTTAAGAAATTGAGACATCATGATCTGAAGGATTGGTACGGTCCACGGGACTACTCTCGCCAAGGAACTTGGAATATCAGTTGTTCCAGGCTGATGTCCTCCAGAGGTCAGCGTAGCTGTCCTTGATCCTCTTCTCCCCACTCTATGAAACACCGATTGTCCCGGGACAGGTCGTGACTTTGCTTTCTTCGTCATCGTCCAACTATATGCTTGAGAAAGTGCCGTCTAGTCCTACATCAAGGAGAATTAAACAAACAGAGATACTATTATTACTATAAAGATCTAGTACTGATCACAGTACAGTATACTTGTGACTGACCATTTCGTGGCTCTTGGAGTTGGAAAGTTTGTATAACAGAGACGCTCTAGTTGGTTAGGCACAGAAAGTAGTGCAGCTGTTTTTTATTAGATCTGTGTGAGAATAGGAAAGATAGCAGACTTGACGTCTCGATCACAGCCAGGGTAGCAGCCATTGATAATGTTGTTATGTTGGTGGGTGTGTTTACTTTCTGTCTGTGCACGTGGCAGTCACAGGTGACGTAAGTCATGGGTAAGGCTTTTATAGCCGCAAACATGGCGAAACTTTAGTTGATCATAACTTGAGTTTAGAACAACCTTTGATAAGTTGCATAACGTAGAACTATCCTTTGCTAAAAATGCTTAAGACAAAAACGCTGCAAAACAATAAAAACTTACTAAACCAGTACCGCTTTCCATCGATACTTTCCTGACCTTCAACGAAAAATCTGGTGGGGTTCCCGTTATGCAATGGCTCTCAAATTAGCTATTTCTACGTTTCAACTCAAGTTCTAAAATTTAATGCTATCAAAACGCTCCAAACAATTTACAGTAAGGTTTTGGAGAAACCGACAATTCACAGGCTTTTTTGGCCTGTGTTACGGTACAAGCAGGCCAAATACTCAGAGAACATAAGCAGTTTCTTAACGAGGTTTTGATAGAAGTTAGATTACACCTAAGACACTTTTCTAACCTGGTTTTGTCTCCTGTATCATAGCGGAACCCCACTGGACTTTTGCTCGAAGAAGCACTCGCCGCCATTACTGCTTACAAATAATGAAATAAACAACTACGAGTGATGACGTAAATCAATTGAAAAAGCTCACGTGACTGTATAAATTATTGTATTATAATAATACGTGCGTTAATAACGTCATAGCGGCTTGTAAATAATTTAGCTTGTATTTAGCTGCACGGTTGAATGAACATCATGGTTTACAACTGATAACATGTTTTAGCAGCTGTCTCAGCTTGACCCAGGACTTAAGCTACCTGTGGTCGCATTTTTCATTGTAGTGTTATAAAAGATATTTACAGAAATATGACCAAAGCAAGCAAGCAAGATTTGATTCTCGACTAGTGTGGGGCTCACTCCAATTATTTTTTTTTTGTCAATGACTGACTTACGTAGGTGTCAACCCATATCAAAGGACTTCAAAGCATACCATTGACCACAACAAACAAAAAGGGGGAGTTGTCCTATTAAAGAAAACCACGAACTTTAAAAAAAAAAAAACCGGCACGTGTGATTGACACCATGTTTATCGTTTACATTAATAGACATACACATGGAGGCACATGATACACCAGAAGAAGTGAATGTGTGGAATGTCTTGAAACTTAAGGTTATCTATGCATAATGCTGACCTGAAGAAACGCTTTCTTCTCCATCCCAAAGCGCTTCAATAGGATTTTGAACGTCTTCTTCAGTGGATAAAGAGAGATCGCAATTAAATGAAGTCCCCTGGTCACTTGTAACGGGTAAATACGCAGAACTAGCCATCCAAATAATTTATAGACATTTACTCACAGCACTTGAAATTCCACCGAAAGATTTTCAAATTAACGCTGATACTAGGGGTGGGTGATATATTGAATTCAACGATATTTTATCGATAATATCGAAATATCGATACAGTGGAATCCCTATATAGCGACCACCATTGGGACCTTGGTCTCCTGGACGTTATAGAGAGGTGGCCTTTATTGAGGGGTTGTCGATAATTGTGTGCTTGTGATTGCTAAATCACTGTTTTTTTCTGGTCCTTGTTTTGTGTAAGTTGCACGGATGAAATTAGCAAGGTGGCCGTTCTTCAGTGGTTGCTTAAGCATTAACAAGTGTAAGTTTCAATCCGGTCCAGTGATTTTGTCTGTTATGTACGAGGTTGCCGTTCTTTAGGGGTGGTTGTTAAGCAGGGTTCCACCTAGTCTCGTCACGCCTCTTCTAATGCTGTGCAGAAGAGTCTGGAGATACTACTACTAAAATCATGTCCATAGAGCACGGATTTGATCGCGCCAATCAGATTGCTCGATGCACGTGTTCCCTTGTCACATGATGTTCTTGAAAAGTAGTAGACAAGATACACCAGAACAAGAAAAGGAGTCCTTCTTACCTTAGACAAACTCTTCTACCTGATAATACTTTCTAAAGCTTGTCTAAAGGCAGATGATATGCTTCGAATGCACCATTGTCCATGGTGGCATTGTTGATTATTATAACTTTCACAGCTTCTAATTAACTTGTATATCATGTGACAATTTTTTAATAACTGCATTCCAATCTTGCACAATTTTGGTAGCAGTGTCTCCAGACTCTTCTGCACTGCATTAGAAGAGGCGTGACCAGACTAGGTTCCACCATAGATATTATAGACTAACGCAAAGGGGATTGGAAACTCGGTAAATTTTACGGACAGTGTCCGTAATAATGCGCGTTAATTAGAATACGGCACAGCAATGGTGAAAGTGGCAAGATGTGTAGCTGTAACGATAACGTGTGTGGTTCAGTGGCTTTGAAACCACGAAAACTTTACTAGTTTAATTTTGTTTTCATTTGGAGAGCATACAAACTACCTTTACCTATCTGGATATTGCAATTTTATATAATTATCTGGTTCGTTTTCGTCACGTTAAATGGTAGCCGTTTAGTCACTTCTTGGGTGAGTTATAATGCTTTTAAGTCATGTATCCTTTATATATTGAAATGGTAAACAACGAAAACTGACTTTTAGGTGAATAGTTACAAAGTTTACCTTTAAAGTACTCAATTTTCTCTCCAGCAAGCTAGTTTTCGCTTCTAGGTTCGTTATACTTTCGATTAATTTTCCAAAAATAACAGATATTATTAGTATAGCATTAATCCATCGGATAGTAGTGCATTTCCGTCTTACAAAAGAATGTGAGTAACGAAATAACCAACATAAGCTAGTACAAAACGGCCCGACATCTTGCGTCGATATTATTACGGACTCTGTCCACTCACAGCCGTACTCTTTACTGTGGCTCACGTGAGCAGTTTCCAATCCCGTTTACGTTAGTCTATAATATCCATGATTCCACTGTAAATGTCAAAGAAAAATCCAAAAGAATATCAATTAGGAGACCACACCCATTTATTAGTGGTTATTTGTCAATTAGCTACTAGTTAATTATATACACTAGACGAATGCATTGCATTATTGGGGAGAGCCTTCGCAAGAAACGTGGGACATTGTTCTGATTCTATGTTCAGCATGTTTGTATACCAGTTAATGCATTCAGTGGTAGTCTACTACATGCACATCATCATCGCATGCTGCACCTTACTAAGTTACTATTCATTACATGATGTCAAAGGAAGCACACTGAGTTATAGGATTGTATGGCAATAAGGGATTGCATACACTTGAGCTTGAAGCAGCCACAGTTCAGCGATACAGCCAAATACATTCCATCTTGGGAAAGCTACTACATCGGCTAGGTACATTGCCAGGTTTTGACATGTAGACAGTGTGTTAGTATAATAAGCTTACATGAAGATAGGAAAAATTTAACCAGTATTAATAGTCTACACATAATACACTGAGATAGCAGAAGCTACATTGTATTACAGTAATTCAAGCAGTAATTTAGAGGTAATGTACTTGTGTCTGACTGTTTCATAGCTCTTGTAGTTGGAAAGCTTGTATAACAGGGACGCTCTGGTTGGTTTGGCACACAAAGTAGTGCAGCTGTGTAGTAGATTTGTTTGAGAATGCGAAAGATAGCACACTTCACGATCTAGAGCCAAAATAGTAGCCATCGCATGTTGGGTGTGTTTAGTACTGTTTACTTTGAGCACGTGGGCCGTGGCGTCTGCGTCACATTTTTCATTGTAGCGTTATAAGAGACATATTACGGAATACGTACCAAAGCAAGTATACAAGATTTTCAACTAGTGTGGGGCTCACTCAGGCTCGCCCCAACAACAAGAGCGCTCACAGCTTGCTTACAGACTTCGATCGCCATTTAGGGGCGGAGAAAGAGGGAGTGGTTTATAATTCTGCTGAATCAACAAGGACATAACAAATGGCAATCAAAGTCAGTAAGCAAGCTGTGAGCGCTTTTATTCTATCTTGTATTGTTTGGATTGCCTTTTAACTTAATTTTTATGCTTCAGATAGATGCATAATAGTGTTTTACGATGTATAGCATCAACCGTTCACCGTTACTGTGCAGTCACGCCTATATTGTTGAATATTCACAAGACAAAAATTCCTTACACCGCAAGAACATGACCTTGAGGCCTTGCTACCAGGCCCTCGTTCCACCAAACCGCTCATTGCGTGAGGAAGAGGGTGTGGTCTCCAGGCTAAGCACCTGCAATTCTGATTTTCTACAGTGATAGAATAAGGGGCGTGGTCCGAATATCTTGTACCATGACTAGTTCTAATTGACCAATAAGATTTGAGTATGGCAGTGCTATAAATCTTGTATTGCACTCTGGGATTGCAGTAAATATTTTTGCGGACATCAATAAATATTTTACTGGATAAATTAATGTTTAATAATAATTAAATTAATAGTTAAAACTAGTCTTTGGTCTTCATGATCATCGTAGTATTTACTTATTTATGTTTATGATAATTGATCCGGAGCATCCATTGAAGGAAATTTGAGGTATTTGGCAACCAGCTGTATTAACAGATCTAATTATTTCTTGGTCATTATTTCGGGGATCTGCTGGAGAGTTTTGGTGTGAGAATACGTTATTTAAAGCAATTTGTGTGCTTGAAGATGTGAGTTCAGAGTTTATAATGCTTGATACAGATTTATGTTGATCATCACTGATTCGCTTATATTTACGTACTCCATCAATGCGGCTTCTGTGTCCAGTTCTCTCCATTATTATCTGTTCGTCAATACCCTTTTGAAAAAATCAAGTTGCTGCAGTGACATGAAAGGAATGGTTTGTTTTGAGACCACTAATTCCACATGTTTCACAAATTCTTCTATACAGTTTTACCAAGGGTATTCCTCCCAATTGGCACACTCGAATACCAAACTGTTCCTTTTGGGTTTGCGCAACGGTGTAAAATAAAATGCTGTCTCCTTTGTTTCTGGACGATGAGATATGTATTTTTTATAAAGCTGTACTAAATATCTGCTTGGATTGGTGAGGTTTTGGAAGTGCTTCACGCATTGTGGTTTTACCTTCCTCGTTCAGGCCTCCAGAATTATTTTTTGAATAATTCTCATAGCACATTAGAAAGCTTGGTCCGCCATCAGTGACTTCAACCAGCTTTAGCTGATGGATTTGTAAGCAACAATGCTCTTTACCTCTTCGCATGGCAAATGCTAGTCCACAAAGGAACAGCATAGTGTTAAGCAACGTGGAGAATGGTCTCCTAGGCAACCAGCTTCCCACAGTCGGTTTACATCGTCTTCAGTCAATGGCTCTGCTTGCTTTGCAACAACACCCATTCCTATAGTACTTAACCTCTTCATTTCACCATCCATGCAGAGTTTTCCTAAAACCAGCAAAGCAGGCATCGGTAAAGAGGTTGATTTCTGGCTTGGTCTCTCGAATGTGGCGTAACAGACCACATACAATGCTGTATAAAGTGTTTGGTGGATAATGATTTTTAACATTTTTAAGTACTTCAAGAACAAGTCTACTTAACCATTTGTTAAGTTCCTCGTTGGTAGCTACTAATAAGCGAAGTGGCCACTCACTGTAGGCCTGGGGATGAGCTTCTTGCCTTGCTATAAGCCATGATTTCCATATATTTACTGCCTACTTGTTGCACTTAGTAGTATTATTAGGGATGCTAAGGTGTTGCGCTTTCAAAGCATCGTCTTCCATAGTGAACTGGAACCGAGTTTCGAGGCAAGGCTGAACATTGCTGACGACGACATCGGAAAGGTCAGGGCTCAGAGGAGCGGTCATGCCCGAGGGTAAACAGGAAGTTTAAGTGGAGTTTGACAAAAATGATGAGGAGGAGGAGCCCTCACTATTTCTGGCTTCGAAAGGTGACAGCAACATAGACATAGGGTTTTAGTATACTACGTAAACGGGATAGAAAACCGATGACGTCACTGGGACAATGCTCGTAAATAAGTTATCGTAATTTTCCGTCTATGTTAAACTTGGAAGGTAAAAAATACTAAAAAATGGAGGAAAATGACCAAACAGCTGACTTTGGCAGCTTCGTGTATGAAACTATAGCACTACAGCAGAGTTTTAATACTTGGAGTCCATACAACTAACTTAGCTCAATAGATGTATCTAAAAATTTCAGTCTACACGGCTTTCATGAACTGTGTAGAAAATTCACAAGCGAGGTACAGCAATTTGTGCTTTATTGTTGAATTGTGTTCCAGCTGGCGAGCAGGAATTTAAATAGTCAGAGTCCATGTGGTTCTACCCTACTAACTTGCCCATGAAGGTTTAAATGGCATATTGCAAAGTATAAAGTCGTCAGAGGTTTTATAACTCTTTTTTTCACACAAACTTGAAGTTTACGGTAGAGCAGAGAATACCACTAAAGGACATGTAATTACAGAGTAAACATTGGGCAATTTTTCTAGTACGTTTTCCTTTGCTGGTAAGATTCTTTATGT
>JAYJLX010045892.1:0-12865 GCA_036873525.1 Chalinula nematifera | reverse complement strand
CACTTTTTTTTAAATTGTTGATTCTTGTTGTATAGTGTTGTGGTGAGGATCTCCACTTTAAGTGCATTAATTTTATTCAAAGATGTTTTTAATTCTACCTTATTCAGAATTTCAATTGCTTTGTTTGTTAAGGATTATAATTATGTAATTTTTGCTAAATTTAGTGCATGTGTATTAGTTGATTAACTATTTATTAGTTCACCAGTCCACATTAATCATGAAACCACTGAATTAAGTACATGCATTACTTGCTAGAATAAGGTAATTGTACTGTAATGATTATTATTATTATTACATTTTTAGTATGCATTTTAGTATGCTTTTACATGTATGTATATTGTTATATTTTTCAGACGAGGACATGAAATTCTCCGTTCTGTTTTACCGCCCAAATTTGAGTATATTCTGTTAGTCCGCAATTCCCAAGTCCAGAGGGTTCTATATGATTTAAATATGCTTCGAAATCAAGAACAACAAGGATCTGGTACTGTGTCTTCTATTGGACCTTTAAAGGCTTTTGCTGTTTGCAGTAAGGTATTGTTTATTTACTGTGTCTTCATGTACATTGTTTTATTGATACTACTTACTTTAATTACTATTTATTTAAGAATTGAATTGTGTAGCAGATTTTTGTGTTTAATACATACCATATTTCCTTGAATAGATGCATCAAATGACTTTTATTGATGCACTAATGTAGTGGAAAGATTAAGTGGTCTAGAGGTAGAGCTACTGCCTGTGAAGCTCAAGACCCAAGTTCGAATCCCAGATCAGGCTTTAATTTTTTTTTTCCCTCCAAGTCGAAAATATTCATTTTTTGCGAAAAATTTAACTGAAATTTTTAGTAGCTGTGGCTATTATTCGAGGAAATACAGTAAATGTAATATCAAAATGATGTAAGTATGTACATGTGCTAAAGTTTATTGACACCTGTTCATAGTACATACATATTAAGTATTAAAATTGCATGTGCTTAATTAATTACTGTATGAGTTAAATTTTTGAGGAGGATAAACTTTTGGGTAAATCCTCATGCGAAATATTTTGGCGTACTAATTTTTACATGCATGGTCATTCATTACTGATTCAGTTGAAATGAGCTAAAATGTCTACTCCAGCACTCATGATTTTTTTTCCCTACTTGTACTGGTTAAAGCACAATTTCACATGTGGAGTAGCCGCACCTTTGCTTGTGATCAAGTAGCAATAAAGCAGCAATACATGGCTAGAAATGGACTGTAGCACAGGTTTTAATTGAGTGTGTGGCAGTGATACACTTCTTTTTTTAAAATAAATAAATGTGCTGTAATGTACAGTTGTTATTATCAGTGTAATATATTGTGTGTATAGATATGGAACCATCCTGATATATACTATGATCAAGCGATGCAGCAGGAATACCAGTCAGCACTAAACCTGTTGAGAGATGAGGGACTAGTCAGTTCATCACTACCAGAATCATCATGTAAACTTGAATGGGTCAGTTGAAAGATTGCATGATAATACTTACGGTACTTGCTAACAGTGTTTCTCCTAGAATGCTAGAGGAGCAGGCACAAGTATACATGTATATTAATGTATATGTAGTAGTATTTCTTTAAACCTGGGGAGCCTATCTATGGTTTTAAGCAATCAAATGTAAATTGTTTAATTTGTAAACAGTAATGACAAACAAAGCTCCTTTTGGAAACTTGTCCGGAATAATTTTTTTGTTTTTAGAACTCTCAAGATCTTTTAGAGCTATTGAGCTGTTCTCAATATTGACGCGAGTCAGATACAACATATTGACAAACTTAATACTTTAAAACTTATTTTCTCTTCCTTAAAAACCGCAGAAACTACTGCTCATATGCAGTAATACTAATTAGTAATCAGTAATAATGATACTCTCACTAGCTCTCTCATTACCCTTCTCATTTGTTTTCCTTTGCTCACCTGCTAAACACTCTCTAGCCCACGGTTCCTCACTTACATGTATTTCTCCCATAAGTTTTTCTAATCTTTATTCATCTTCAGGATATTTCCTGCTAATAATCAAACACGATCATTGGGAAGTTTCCTTTTCAGCACTGATGGAAGTAGGTAATCATGCATGTGCATCTCTGTTGTGGGCTTCTACCTTGTCATAGAGTGTACGCAGGACAGCTGCGTCATTATCTCTCGCACTGTCAATGGCAAGCAGTGCTTTCATGTGCTTCAAAATAATTCTGTTTTTGCCAAACCTCACCTTAAATAGGATCTGCATAATTAGCACTGGTAAACGCGAAACCTGCTAAGGCTCCCTTAGCTGCATGAGTAACTAACATTCTTAAGTAAGTGAATCTTTCTACATTCAATAAGGAATTGTGTACTGTTGTCTCGTAGCTATCCCAAAAGGTCATTCATAAAGTTATTTGTAGATCACTATTGAAGGTTAACAAATTTAATTTGGGTAGTTTAGCGTGACACACCACTCATTGTTGTCGGCTCAGTGGCCACGCCTTTGAGTTGCTAAAAGCTTTCTCAATTTTTACTAGACATACATGTATTTGCACTTCATGGTTGAAGTCATTTGCCTCCTCAATTTCTTTAGTAATCTTTTTTGAATTATCTGTAGCATCAAGGATACTGTCATCAAGCTTCTTTGGTGTCTCCATCTTCTCCGATAAAGCAAGGTTAGCCCGGGCTTAGTTAGTCATATCAATTGTTTCCTTATCAGCCAACTCCTCTAAGATGCTTCTCTCATTCTCTTTCATACTATGGCTCTGTGGCCGTCCCTTAAGTCTTTCTTCTTCTTTAGCGCTTCCGACGTCTTATGTAGTAACGTTCAGCCACATCTCTCATAATAGTTATTATGATAATAACAATAAATTGATGAAGAGAGAAATTAATATCAAAATACTAAAAAAAAAAAGCTTTGGTCAAGGCTCACTCGACACTTTCCTTATTAATCCAGCTATACTAACCACCACCACTTGCTCTGGGTAGCTAGCCAATCAGAATGACACCTACATGTAGCTGTTCCATGCATATCGATGCTTGTATTTGTCATTCTTCTGTTTCAGAAGAAACGGAAGAAGGACAAATAGGTAAGTACACCAGGCTCACCAGGCTTTGTAGATGGGGGGTTTTTTTTAGCAGAAAAAGTTTTTGGCAACTAAAGCTGATTAAATTCAACGGCTCTAATTTTTTCTTTGACAGGCTTTGGACCACGGAAAGCCGACACATGTATACTTGAGTCTCTCTGTTCTGGTAGGTAGTTCCTCGAGTCCTACAGCTGCTCATGTTTTCATTAGAGTATAGCCTGGCTCAAGGTCAACAAAAAGCTTCTTCCTATCTGAATGTTAAGCGTTCATTTGCATCCCAATCCTAAACATCACATGCGTTCCGCAAAGGATATTGTAAATCTCCATAAAGCTGTGGCACTAGTTGCAGAATTTGATTTTCTGCAACAACTGCAATCAACATTCAAAGACTTCAACAGGCTAACTGTTTAGTGTCTGTTAGCAGTTCTTCCCACCCCCATTTATGTTCCATGACCCAAAGTTTTGGGATGTGGCTGCCATCTGAAATGGTGAAAGAACTTTGGTGGTATACACTTGTTCATTATGGGTAGCTTTTCAGAATGTTCTGTAGCACCTGCACAAGCTTTAAAAATCATCAAATTATATCAAATAAATTATATAGTCCCTTGTACATGTTCACTATATAAATATACATATAAAGCGAAATGGATAATAATTTACAAAAGTACAATAGTGTAGTAAATATAGTATTGGCAAAAAAAAGCACAAACAAAAATTACAGGTTAATAGCTAACAAGACTAATGAAAGTACACTTTCAAATTATTGTTGGTAACGTTAAAAGTTTTGTAACGGATTCCTCCATAGTTTCACTGCTACATTTTTGCTGTAAAAAATAGTGATCATAAATGAATTAAATAATATATATAACTTTCATGGAGTCATTTAAATTTAGGTGGCACAGAAGTGGAATCTCCACATAGCAAATGATATCGTGCGACATTTCTCTTATGTGCTGGAGTTGTTGGTGGAAGAGGCATACCACACCAATATATTTTTATCTCCCAAGATTGCATCATCAAACTTAGATTTGCTCAATAATACGAGTAATTCCTGAAGATTTCCATTGCAATCAGCAGCAGCCAATTCACACCAATGGGATATGACTGATATACATGTGCACCACACAAGTTTAATATGTTTACCCTGGAATGTTAGTGCCGATTCCTAAACATGTTAGTGCCGATTCCTAAGCATGAAATTTTCTTATCGTTCAACTTTAGGTGTTCCTGAGGAATTGGAAAAAAAACAAAAGCAGTCCTTATGAGTATATTAACAAATTATATTTAAGTGTATGGTTGAGCCTGTGAGTCGGAGGTGGTTTTGCCTCCATACATTCATAAACCCATCGCAGTCACCACATGACTTAAAAATGCGACTGTAGGGATTATTGTCCCAGGAAAAGGACGAAAGTGCAAGAGCGCGAGGTCGCTCCAGGAGGTCGCTCCAGGTTTGAAAACTTCATCTACAAAATAAACTACTTGAACCACTGATTCTGCACTACTAAATGTACATGTATCACTTTTTGTTTCATTGTATTTCAAAAAAAAGCACAAACATAAGTTGCTCAGAAAAAAAGACCAGCAATTAATTCACACAAAAAAAAACGAGCTAGCATGATTAAAAGTTCCGTAAAATGGCAAATTTTGTGGCAAAAAAAAAACTACATCAAGACACTTTTCTCTTTATACTAAAGTCCAATCATGTTCTGGAAATTGTGTGTCGATAGCACAACTTAATGATTAATAAGGAATTAGGATCGTCGAGAAGTGATTACTGATTGTACGATACATCTGTAACGATATTTGAATCAATGTTCATACATGTAAGTATATCAATGAGTATTGAATCATCTTCAGGAAGATCTTTCTTTATCAGCTTCTTGAGTTGTTTGTCAAACAATGTTATATTACAAACTTTTCCACTTGATTTGATTACTTTAAGTTTGGCTGCACACACTGTAGAAATAGATGTGCTACGGAGCAAAAAAAAAATGTTAAAAAGCACTAATAATGTGCTCCCATACACTTTAAAAACAACCTTCCTAATTGGTAACCAGTACACTCCTGTACGTGCTGTATTACACACTAAACAACCTATACACCTTGCTTTCTACTGTACTAATAAACTCACTTGAAACTTCAGGCTATCCACTCCATGTAAAGCTCCAGGCACAGTCCAGGAAAGGTAGAAATGGTTGTATAATAAACTTCACATGCGCTGGAAGAAAAGACAAGAACAGCATGTGGCAAGAACAAAGCCCAACCCTTATGCTACGCCCATTAATTAAAGGCAAAATTAATTAATTAAAATGGCGGTACATCGCTTAAATGCCGTACAGTATGCTGAAGCAAGAGAAAAAGCCTTTCTCCCCACTTTGTTGGTGACTTCTGCAACATCAAAACGGGTCAGTAAGGGGATATTTTGGTAGTACCAATTTACAAATGTGAGAAAAAATTGTTGGAAAGGGCTAAAAGCACCGATAAACTCCTGGACGAAGTGACAACAAGCCTTTCTACCCACCTGGGTTGGGTCCACCACCCACCCCCAACCGCTCTTTTTCAGCTAACGCTGAAAAAAAGTATCAGTCGTTATATACTACTTCCTGTGGGGTATGGCAGACCACAGAAGTGTTTCAGAGGCATGTAGTACAGGAGTGTTATTTTACACATCATTTTTTACAGTGCATTTCCTCCTTGCACACTTGAGCTTAGTTCTTTAGTTCTACATGTGTATAGTATACTACTGTATGTGTCACTTTGACCCTGTCACATTCTTCATTAAATGATTGAGTTGTGAGGCTTTCAAAACAATATGTGCTGTCTAGCATTAGCTTGCCTATATATAGCAAGCCAACATGTAGCCCCTTTGTCTCCAAGTATGGATTTTTTTTGTTGCTTCTTTTCGTCTTTCGTGGTTATTGTTTCAGTGTCACCGATAGCCAGGACTTTTGCCGGTTTGAGGGATATTCGTTCATTAGCAGCTACCAGTTGCAGCTCTTCAATGCTTATTGCTTTACTGTTGTATGATTCACTATTGGTACCATCATTGTTGGATGAGGTTAAATAACTTCAATCAACTTTGAAGGATTTTGTAGGTGAAGGTTGTACGGTTGAACGGTTGGTAAGTAAAATTTCATATGGTGATAAACAGGTTGTACCAGACTGAAAATTGTTTTTTTTACTAGGCAGTTGATAAGAGCGACTGGGCTATTTTCAGTAATGTGTTTTTCAAGTTTGTCTCGCAACTCCGGTTCAAAAGAAACTAAATGCATTGTCTTTTTCACTGTCACTGATAAGAGCATTAAAGTACTTCTTCCTGGGGTCATTTCTGCTAGCTTTTATCGGAGACAATGATCCAACAACTTTGTATATAGTGATCCCAGTGTGAAGGTCGTTGATTTCAAAGACATCACATTCAAGCTCTTGCTATAGTGGAGGTGTTGTGACTGTTGTCGATGTCGTCACAACAACGTATCAATCTAGCAGCAAGCTGTGGTTGCTGAGATAGGTGTAGCTGGATTCAAGGTAATTCGACAGTTCAATGCAGTTGAGGAAGACGTCAATGTGAGAGTGAGAAAATGTATGTGCTTTTTTATAGTCTAGGTTAAATCATTGGTGCTACGTTAAAGAAAATTTTTGAAAAGTGGACATTTCGGTAACGTTAAATAAAGAAAACTGGATGTTTGTATAATGTACTGGGTAATTTACAACTTAGGATTTAATCGGTGGTGCTACATTAACGAAAGTTCCAGAAAAGTGTACGTTTGTATAACGTTGGTACTCGGTCACATTGGAAGTACGTCGTTCTAGCATGTTGTAGGTTAAAAGTCGTTCGTAAGAAACGTTGTACATGTACATGTAGCTATGTTGAGTAAACAGTGTGTTCCTACCAACATCAGTAACAACTTAATTAATAGTAAGTCACTGAGATTTTTGTAGAGTGACAACCCAGGCTAGCTTCAATGGTAGGTGGTGTATAGTGGTAGATCCATGATTGGGGGGAGTTGACCAAAATCACCAAACAAGAGGAACATCCTCCTAACACCAGATTTGATTGGTGAGGAAATACTTTGACGTAACTGACGATCAACCTATCCAAACATCTTTCTTCCTACCATTGACATTTCGTCTATTATAAGGTACTCCATATCGACCAATGTCTGTTGTATCTTGTTGAGGTGTTGACCTTCGAGGTCTTTGAACTCTCCTTTAGTTGGAAGGTTGAGGAGAGAGTAAAGGGTGTGGCCGTCAACATTGAATGCTGCCACTCCAGTTGGAGTTACAATGCGAACCTTGTTTTGGAGGAGGAGCCTTAGGCAGTGGATGAGGTAAGACTTGTGCCAGTGGTGCCTGAAACTACCATACAAAGGGGTGTGGTCTCATTACTTTGTAAGTGGCTCTTGACAATGTCGTATGTCACTAACTGCTTCTCTGCAGACACGATGCATCAGCAGTTGTGTAAATGGATGCTGTTCAGCTGACTCCTATTGTCTTGTGATGTTGTCTTGTGATGAATGTTGACAACTCTTCTAAGTTGGAATAAACCCATTGCATTTCCGCTTACGTAGCATAGCATCAGTAACTAAGCGACCGTATTGGAGGACAAACTAACCATGTAGTGTACAGCCAGTACACGTGTTGTGAAGTGGTTGGGTTCTTGTCAGGTTACGCAGCTACTTTGACAACCAAAGCGAGCCAGGAAAGATACAACGATAAGTTAAAGGATATAGAAGGGTTAGATCCATACAAGATTGAAAAGAATCGGTGGCAAGATGATGTACCCGTAGATCAATGGCCAGCTGTGGCTCTTGTGCATGCCTGCATGTACTGGGTGCTTACCCCAAGTCCGTATACACAGAATGATATATTGAACTACAAGAGCCTTGATTCTGACCAGAATTTTGTTAAGGGATTGATTAGAGATGTACTGGTGCTAGTTGTTGAAGACAAAAGGTTGTGTTGTTCGCCCTCGGGCTCGGTGAGTATAAATGTGATTCGGCAAGGTCAGCACCGTGTGCACATGATGTATGATTACTGCACTACCTCATGATCATATGATTGTACTACAATTTTAGGTTAATTATTCTGAAAGGTTAAGTGAGAAACCGCTAACCCCATGGGTAATTGCAATAAGAAATGGCAAGATAGTAGGTGCACATTTTGATTGCATGGGTGGGTTGGACGAGTTGTGGTCTTGGCCTCCTTACTATGGGTAATAGCTTACTATGGGTAATAGCTTGTGGAGTTGAGAAGAGGGATTCATTGACAGTCACCCAAAAGTCTGCATATTGGGTAATGCCACCTCCTATCCGATCAGTTCCGTATTTACCAATTAAGGAGATTAGTTTCATTGGGAAGAAGAGAAAATCCTTAGTGTTAGCCAGTAATAAGCCGCAGCATTCCAAGTCAAGTCCAAGTAATAGTGGCACATCCAGCAGCAAGTTAAGAAAAATTGACGTTCCATCAGTAGAAGAAAAAAGGATTTTTTAGATCGTTTGTCCACGGCAAAGCCTGTTGTATTAAGTGTAATGCCTGCGTATCGTGATAAGTTTATTCCTTCTGCCGTAAGTTTGAACCTGCCTAGCTTATTGACTGATTTGTACAAGCCATCTACATGTAATTTAGCTGCAGGCTACTTTGATCTGCTCAAACTATCCAACCAAACTTTCAAGGTTTTAAGTATAACTGATGAGCAACAAAAAGCAGTTGAATTGAACACCTGAGACCAGTCAAAAGAAACATGCTTTGGTTCAGAGTAAGAACAGGTAAAATTACGGCATCCAATTTTAAGGGGTTTGTCATACGTATCCAGCCTATCCATCTTTGACTATTGCAGTGTCCTTTTTGTCACAAAGATGACAATATATATGAATCTGCTGTGGATGATACAAACTTTTGTGTTCAAAAAACTGATATTGATGGACAACTGAAGTTGAAACAGATCATCAGTATTATTACAAGGTACATGTAATTGTGAACGGAAACATATATTACTTAAGTAAATTCAATTTTCATTTCTAATTAATGCACTGCAGGTGCAGGCTCAGTTATTTTGTACAGGGTTGTCATATTGTGACTTCATAGTATTTTCAGAGAAGCAACTTCATACGTTGAGCGGACCAGACCTGATATATCATTCATGCAAGAAAATTTTTGTAAAGTTCGTAATTTTTTTGAAACAGCTATTCTACCAGAACTCCATGGTCGATGGTTTACATGACCACAGGCAGAATATCTAACACCTACTAATACATCTAAAACAGCCAATACATGTACAGCTGATGTAACCAAAGAAATACAGCTACTGTCAGCAAGTGAAACGCGGAGGCGTGGTTGGGTATGACAACAACAGCTGGCCTTATGAATGGTTTCACTTGGATTGTTTGAAACTAAAGTGCTTACCCAAATCAAAAAATGGTACTGTCCAGATTGTATATAGAAAATGTAAAAAGAACTCAGTAGTACAGTGAATTCATCTATTATTAAATTGTTATTAAAACAATTATCATGAGTTATACTTATTAACATAATGTATTTAATTAATTAAATGGCCTTGAGTTTCGATGAGATTACTTAAGTTATATTATACATTAAGAAATTAATCAAAAGGTACAACATAATTACAGAGATTGTTCAGTGCACAACATACCGTTACCATTATATTTAATAAAGGGATACTGTTATCTAGTGATCGTTTACTCTTTGTAGTCAAATAATCAATTGGTGATGTACTTCCAAGTATTTGATATTTCTTTCTAATGTTGCCAATTACACGTTTGACGTGTATTCTTACGTTTGCAAGTGACCTAGTTTGTTCCAACATCTATTCCCTCAAGTTGCTTCTTCCCGTTAGTGAAGGCTAGGATTTTAATGGTAGCTGCATACAATCTCACAGAGTCACGAATGTCAAATCCGCGATCAGCCAACACGGTGTCGCCTGGCAAGAGATTATTTAAAAAACTTGAGTTTTCTGTGATGTATTTGTCACTTGCCCTTCCGCCCCATTCTTCTAAAATGAAACTCACACTTGAGTAAGGCCAATAAAGTATTTAACAGTGTTGTGGTGCTTATACGTCGCAGCTCTGGCCAATAAATTATTAGGTCTATCAATAAAAATTTCGAAGCAGTCTATGATGACAACACAGCTGGAATAATTACTACGAAATTGCATGGGAAGGGTTTTTTTCCAGTGTATTTCTTTCTGTCCACACTATCAAAAACTTCAGACAAACATAAAGTGCTTCAGTTACATCAGTAAATATCCTTGAAACAGTAGAAGGGTGAATGCCAAATTTATAACACAGCTCTACACCCGAATTTCCTAGTCTTAATTGCATTATGTCAATGATAGCTGTTGCAATGGTAAGAGTGACGAGTGATAAATAAGGTGTGATTTGACAAAGTCGAACAACTTCAACAGTGTATTCTAATTGGTGAGGCCAGTGAAGTAGCAAACCTTTTCTTCACTATTAATGAAACTGCTTTCATCTTATGCCACGTTACTGCTTTCATCGTATGCCACGTTATTCTTACGTGCCTCCACAGTGCCGGTTGCCTCGCTTTCAGCAGTAAGTAACAGTAGCTTATTAAGGCCTTCAATGTTTCCAGTTCCTTTTTAACCTTCTCGTAATCATCTATCATCTTCTCGTATTCTTTTCGCTTCATGACGATGTCACCTGACTGAAGTTCAGTCTGACAAGACATGGTATGACATGTCATCATTGTTCCCTCATGGTGGCTCTCACCATCCGCTGATGTCATCTCCTGAATCAAATCATTATATTATAGCCACTTCAATTTATGGTTTGTAAAAAACAATCTGTTTATGGCTTACTTCTGATGAGGAAATGTGACTGGCACAAGCATCAACTGTCCTTCTTTTCTGTGCTCTTTTCATAACTCTTTCATATCTAGTCTTGGAGGATTGAGGCTGCTCAGGTGGTTAAGTGATGGAGCCTAATCAGGATTTGTCTCGTCATATAGTTATGACGGCTTGCCTATGACAAATAGCCTACTTAAAATTATAAGTTTAAATGTATTACCGTATTTTCCCGAATAGAAGCTGGGGCTTCTATTTCTTAAAGGCACCTCCCAGGCCCGGCCTCTAAACGAGACGGGCCTTTATACGAGATTGAAATGATGAGCGATCTACTGTACACACATGCTACTGTTTACTACCTTTTTGCATCCTTAACTTGCCATACGAAGCTGGTAGTTGTTGTTTCTGGTGGATTAAGCGAAGAAGACACTTCCTATAGACAAGAGATCCTTAAAAGTAAGATCAACGATTCACGTGTTTGTTGTGGTAAGCGTGACCCGGCCTCAATTTAATAAACCAGGGAGCCACACCCGGCTTCAAAACAAGACCAGGCCTTCATTCAGACCTGGCCTCTACTCGGGAAAATACGGTATATAAGTAATACCTGCTACAAAATGCTTGGAACAAACACGAGTATAGTCTGCTGGCTTGAAGTCGCCTCACATTGAATCCATGCGAGCCAAATACGTCTTCGTTTCTTACTTAACTCGAGGGTTTTATCTCCCCGATGACATAATGGCAGGTATTCTGAAAAGTTTCTCTCCCTTGTCTCTGTTGGTACGAGTGCCACTACCAACCATGGCACAGAAGTTCATCATAGTATGGCTGACAGGAAACTACGCTCACGTTTGTGACGTCACATGCAATGAGTCTATAGGCAGCAGAGGAGGCTGACCAGTCATAATCATCATCATACGATGGATTGGTGGTGAAGTCAGCGTTATGATGACATACATGTAACAGCATCTGTAGCTCTGTATTGGGAGGTGACGGGTGCCTATAAAAAAAGATGTGCACTAATTAGTATTACAAAAATAAGCTTATAAAGCAACAATTCCTCATCTTCTGTTTCATTATTGTCCTCATAGTGATCACTTAGTCTCCTGATGTCCTCTTCAAGTAATGGAGGAACATTACCAGTTTGAAGGCAAACGGCACTGACTCCCTTTAGACTATCAATATGGCGAAAAGAACATGTTGCATCAATTTCTGTTGACAATATTGTTTATACTTGGGACCACTTGGGTCAAGAGGGCAATATGGACGAATAGAGACTATCTTCATCTTATATTGTTTTGGGGTGGAGCCTAGTTCCTTTGGCATTGAATAGTGTTGGGAGAAGGGAAGCGGAGTCATCTTCTCAATGGTAGCATTCAATGGTCGATGGATGTCATGGTCAAGTATTGAACTTGACAATCTTCCTGTGGTCGTTCCTCCACTTACTGAGACCCATCGAGACTGGGGACAATGAAATTTCTGGTGGATTTAATGAGAGGCAGTTGAAGGAGAAGGTGACAGGTCTCTTTGAACCATCTTGAGGGCTGAGCTGTCATCCTTGAGATTACGTATGATGTTACTTTACACCTCCTTCGTGGTTTGAGATCATGGCTCACATTTGGTGTCATACTTGGTGGTGATATACTCAATCACTTTACACTTTGACTCACAATACTGCATGTCCACGTTGGCCCTCCAGGCAGACAACTGAATCGGATTATGGCTGTTAATCAATTCGTCATTCCTTGCTGTAATTACTTCCTGCTCCTGGTTTTTCTCTGGATCCCTGACAATGGCTGTCTATAACTGTAGCTGTTTAGGATAGCCAAATCGACATTTCTGTGTGTGATCTCGTAGGTGGTTACGAGATCACACAGGCTGTGATGATGGTCCTGAACCTCGGTGTGATTTGTTACATACATGAGGGTTGGTCTTAGGGAGAGGAGCATCAGAAGAGGAACTAACTGGATAGACAGAAGCATTG
>JAYJLX010045870.1:0-12869 GCA_036873525.1 Chalinula nematifera | reverse complement strand
GGGGGGTTTGGGGGGGGACCAAATTGGGGGGTGTCCCCCCCCCCCCCCCCCCCCCCTCCCAATTCTTTAGCATGATGCTCAGTTAGACTACTATGGTCGAAGGCTAGCTACTTGTTCCTCTGATAGGACTGTCAAGATATTCGACGTGTCAGGTTCAGCTCCTGTATTGTTAGCCACATTAGCAGGGTAAGATGGGCAGATCGAGCCACTGTACTCAGTGTTATTCATATGTATAATGTGCATGCATTGCAATGCAAATGAGAGACTGTGTTTCTTGCTTGTTAGTTATATTTTTAACCCCTTAATCTATGATCCTTTTATTTTAACCCCTTAATCTATAACACTTATTTTAACCCCTTTATTTGTGATCTTTTTATTTTAACCCTGATAGGATGAAGTTAGTTGACAAATATTTAAAACACTTGCGTTATATATAAGTCGAGTTTTTGTTAATTAATCGATCTCCCGCATTGTTACTATTCTTTTTGCTTGACCTATTTACTGTAAGGTCTTACCCATACTTTTATCTCTTGTAGTCACGAAGGTCCAGTATGGCAGGTTTCCTGGGCTCACCCTAAATATGGCAGTATTCTTGCTTCTTGTTCTTACGACAGAAAGGTAATGACATTTCAACCTGGGCTGGAATGAATATTCTTTTTTTACGAATATCCGTTCGTATTAGTTCGTAAAAATCGAATACGAATGTCGAATTTAACATTCGAAGGTTCAGTCACGCCCACTTTTGAGTGCACGTGTGCGCGTTGTCAAAAAAAAATGGGCAGTTTACTAGTTCCGTTGGCCCGTGGAGAGGCTAGTTCTTGATGATTTTGCTATTTAGCTGAGTACACAGCAGCAGCAAAGCAGTATCTCTTGTAGATTGACATCGAGGTAATGCTATAAATTTATTATTTGTGTCAAGTTCTTGTAAACATACTATAGTATTTATACTAAAAGAATATTCGATATTCACGAACCTTTTGGCAACGAAGGTTCGAATATCTTTGTGCAGGCTTCGTTCCAGCCCTGATTTCAACAATGACCCTTTATCAATCAACTTGGCAACGATTATACTCAGAGTTTCACTCATTGTTGCCTAGTAATGTTCGTAGGGTATTTTATTATTCGAATGTTCCCCCCCCCCCTCCCTCCCATTAGGTGATAGTATGGAAAGAGACAGGTGGTACATGGAGTAAACTGTACGAGAACTCTGAACACAAGTCATCAGGTAATGTACTGGACATGTATTGTGTGCATACATGTATATTGCTACTGGACATGTAGAGTTAGTATATGTTAGTAGAATTAGTATAATTAATACCAGGATATAATTCAAAATTATTCATACAAGGTATTTATAATTAATTACCTTGCCCCTCTCTCCCTCTCCTCTGTAGTGAATAGTGTACAGTGGGCCCCACAGGAATGGGGTCTGCTGTTGGCATGTGCCTCGTCTGACGAGTCCTTCTCATTACTATATACCACAGGTAAGTTGTAGCCACGCCCACAATTATCGTGTTTATCGTACGATTGCTCTTCAGGTGATGGTAATTGGAAGTATAGAAGACAAGAAGGAGCTCATTCAGTGAGTTATTGACATATTGTGCATGTAATTGTGAATGGGTGTGGTCAAAATGGATGAATGAAAATCATTTCTTCTTCTTATTATTTTTTTTTAAAAACTTCAGTTAGGATGTAATGCAGTAAGCTGGGCACCATCAATCAATCCAGGAGCGTTAGTTGAAGTAAGTGCTAGCGTTAGTTTCAATAATTACACGACTATTATTTGGTATAGCAGAAAAAATAACGAAGATTACATGAGCTGTACTTATGTGTACATGTACATGTATGTACTACTCTACATGCATGTATGTACTGTACATATATTATATGTACAGTAAGAGGTTTAATTTATTCATTGGAGCTTTTCTAACTGACACTTTAAATTGCTGTACTGAATTCCCAAAAATTATATCCCAGTTTACATTGGCCCAATGGTGTCCTCACTATAGAGAGGTTCCACTGTATTTATGGTGTATAGTACCCGTTCCATGATATTGCCTCACACAGGGTGGTTCCAGATCCGGCGCTCCTACTGTAAAGAGGCTGGTTACTGGGGGCGGGGATAACCTCGTGAAGGTGTGGAGAGAGGAAGGAGATAATTGGATATGTGAGGAGAAGCTGGAGGGTCACACGGACTGGGTGCGTGACGTTGCGTGGTCTCCATCCATTGGACTGCCCCTCAGTCGTATTGCCAGCTGTAGTCATGACTGTAGGGTTATTATATGGACCAAAGATGAATCAGCTGGAGGGAAGTGGGTATCAAAGGTATGTCACTATACTGTTTAGGAGTGGAGAGTACCATGTATTGGCCACTGGTCCAATGCTTTATTATATTGCATACATGTACATGTATGTGTAAGGTTATATGATTATTTAATTCACAATGTGCTGATTAATTGAGTTAATTTATAACCCCTTAATTCCCTTTTTGTCCGTGAATAAGTTCTTAAAGCATATACAGGATTTTTCATTAAGCTTTCTTTTTGTGTGTGTGTGTTTTTTTTTTAATAATTAGGTTTTAAATGTGTTTCCTGATGTGATATGGCACGCCAGCTGGTCCATAACAGGAGATATACTAGCTATTTCAGGAGGTGATAATAAGGTTTGTTGCATGCATAGCACATACACAATCAAACTCACTATGTGGTGTGACACGCAGCAACTTCATATTTTACATATTGTATAGCCAGAAATATTTTGTCATTCGTTGGTCAAAATTTTTGTCGATTTCGTCAGTCATTAACCCTATCTAGCATGTTACTAAAATTAATCATATGCGTGTACAGAACATTAGCGACGAATATTTTGTTTTTTCTTCATTCTGTTCAATTGATGAAAATTGAAACAATAAAAATATGTGGCTATACGGTAACGTGGGGTGATTGATGTCTTTTGGTGCTTGTGAATTAGACAGATTTTTACTCCTTTATCAACATAACTTTCCATGTATGTGCATCGTATGTAAATCCACCTTAACTCTTTACCACATGAAAGCCTTGTTATACATACATGTACAGCCTTGGGTGTTATATATAGCTTAATGTGTTGTATATAGCCTGAATTATACTATTTTTTAGGTGGTTTTGACCTTTTCACGCTTATGTTAATCTTTGGAATACACATTGGTGTTTGAACAATGTGTGAACAATACTATCATGTACAATTTTTGAAGAAGCATTTCTTGAAAGTACACTCGTTTAACATTGAATTAGACTAGGATTCTATTCTAGCGTCAACATTGCGTTTTTGTGAGTGTCATATTGGAATCAGCCAGTCATATAGTTCCAATTTAGTATACTATTTCTATATACACTATGTTTGTCCCTTACCTTGACACCTTACTGATGTAGACTTAAACTAGTATTATATTATTGTACATGTGTATGTTTATCACCATACAGGTATCGTTATGGAAGGAATCTCTAGACAGTTCGTGGGTGTGTGTTAGTGAGATGGACAAGGGACAACAGAACAAACAATCTTGATAATAATGATTTTTATAGTACATTATACAGTTCAATCATTGTTTTTTTTTTTTTTGCCGTTTCTTTCTTTCTTTCATCCTCGTTGTATATTGTATCATTTTTCCATAATTACGGACTATAATGATTGATAATAATGCAAGTAGTAAATATCCTCTCATTGTACTTAGACCATGGCTGGCCAGCTGTGGAATCAGTTAATCATCATATGCATGCAGAGCGGCTTGTGGTACAGATGTTAATGTACAACAATTATTATTAGAACGTGTGGTTAATTAGAAATTATGTAATTATGATGATCCGTGTAATAAAATAGTATCATAGCAAAAATTAAACTGAAATACAAATTCCAACAATATATAGATTATATAGCGTGATACATGTATTTCAGTGTACGAATATATAGTATTAATAATAATTATTTTCATCCTGATTATGGATATCCAGTCTAATCATTCCTGCTGTGCTCACAGGCCTTATAGCATTCAGCAGGGCTATCATACCGGTTCCCATTGCCTCCACACCCTCCATAGTAGAATGGCAGGCATATGATCAGGTATTTGTAATAGAAAGAGTAGTATTTGAGAATCCTTGCATTACAGGGCCCAGAATCTGCCGGTGAAGAGCAGTCAGCTTTTTTCGTTTCTTTGCAGAGAACAAGTGTAGCAGACACAATCAGGCAAAGAAAGAACACTGTGCTTTGGACCATACTGATTGATTACTGTAAAAACAACAACTGCAATACGCTGTATAATGTCTCTACTTTATGTATAAATTACAGGCACGCGCACTAATCACGTACTCGTGAATATAGCTGCCAAGGGACTATATGATCACAGTATATACTTCATGATACATGACCTTGTCTGATAGTATGTAAACTGCATTAGATATACTTGAGATACGATTTTGGCTTTTCTACATAAATTAATTAAATTACAGTATAGGAAGATTCTATACCATTGCATGATATTTTTCAGCAGTACTCAATCCTTTCACAAAGCAGCTAGATCATTTACAGGAAATTTTCCCAAACTATACGGTATAATAGTATATCATATACATGTGCTGTATATTATACTGACAGCTGCACATGTATTATATGCATTATGTATATTGTTATGGAAGGAGTGAACAGTTTGTGGTGTGCATTAGTGCTGAGTGAGATGGACAAGCAAGGGACAGCAGAGTACAAATGGCTTAATGATAATGATTTTTATAGTATATTACAGTTCAATCATTGGTTTTTTTTTTGCCATTCTTTATTTCTTTCATCGACCTTAATTGTATCATTTTTCCATGCACCATGAATACAATTATATAATCATGTTATGATATAAGACAATTGCTATACCCATGTACATATATGTACATGCAGTTAGTTGTGACAATCTGATATAGTGTTACAGTGGAACCCCTCTTAAAGGACACCCCTCTATAAAGGACACCTCTCTACAAAGGACGCTATTTATTTCCCCAAAATAGCATTTCTTGTATAAATTGACCTCTGTAGAAAGGACACCTCTCTACAAAGGACACTTTTCTCTGTCCCCAAGGTGTCCTTTGTATAGGGGTAATTGAAATATAGATTATATTCCATTTATGATTCAACAATATAATCACAATGTATAATAGCCATCATAATTATTTTATATGATAATTTTCATTATTCAATATATCTTCTCTATATTCGCAGGCCTTGTTACATTCAGCAGGGCTGTTATACCGATTCCCATTGCCTCCACACCCTCCATAGTAAAATGGCAGGCATACACGGTGCTCAGGGAGAGAGTAGTATTTGATAATTCTTCCATGACAGGGCCCAGGATCTGGCTCTGAAGTACAGTCAGCTTTTTTTGCTTCTATGCTGAGAACAAGTGTAGCAGACACAATCAGGCAAAGAAATAATACTGCACTTTGGACCATACTGATTGATTATAAAGGTAACTGTAAAATATGCTCTACGCTCTATGTATATAGGTCATGGGCATGCCATGCATTGTGATATATAGAATTAACATAAGCAAGCCGCATATATGCTCGGGGCATGGCAATCATGTTCAGTGAAAAGAGTCTTATGAACAGATGTTGCCAAAACATTATGATCACAGTGTATACTTCATGATGCGTGACCTTATTTGATAGTATGCAAACAGCATCATATATATTTGAGATGATTTTGGCTTTTTTACAAGAATTAATTAAATTAGATAGGAATTAAGAATGCTGATACATATCAATAAACTTCCTTGTGCCGTTGCATTAATGAAGCATATGAGAGTGCTTGTGAGATGAGAACAGAAAAAGCTATAGGCAATTATAATCAACTTTAAGTGAGGGTTTGTCCAGCCATTGAGTACATTAGGAGTCCGTCACCAGATGCACCTCATGTAATATTGTTCCAATTGCTTTTCTGTTCAATTACCACATGCAGACATATTAATTAACTAATTAATTTAATTGTATATTAATGTGTATTCAAATCTAATAAAATACAGTAATTCTTTTTTTATCATTGTCGTTGATATAAACTCTTCCATGTGCGTCCACTGCCACACCCCATGGTCTACTGAATTCTACTCCACTTCCTGGCTCACCAATACAATAGATGAATCTGCCTTGAGTGTCAAATACTGACACACGATGATTATGCCATTCACTAACGTACACTAGGTTATTACGAATAGCAAGACAGAGTGGGAGGGACAGTTGACCAGGAGCGAATCCCATGGAACCAAACCTTGTAATGTACTGCCCAGTTGTAGTGAGCTTCGTAATACAGTGGTTATAATTCTCAGCAACATACAGATACCATTCTTTGTCTAATGATACATCATATGGCCATTGGAGCTCCTGGTCATCTTGTAGAGCAATTATATGTGAAAAAGTGAAGTCAGGATTTAATACTTGAACACGATTATTATTAGCATCAGCTACAAATATCTGTCCTGTAGTAGGATGGACTGCAATACCTCTGGGATTGTTAAACTGTAGTGGACCACTCCCACTCTCACTGCTACCAACTGACTTGACACAAACCCCATTAAACATGAGTTTCTGTAGTCGATGTTCATCTGTTACTAAAATATGTCCATCATTCGTAACAGCCAATCCACAAGGATACATAAACTGTCCCTCTTTCGTTCCCTTTGTTCCTATTGACCTCACTTTCCTTCCCTCCTTGTCCAGTACTGCTATACTGTGAGCATCTTGTTCTGTTGCCAGTATATCTCCATTATCACAGACTGCTATATGATAAGTATAACCATACTCTGGACTGATGGTCTTCACTGCTCCTCTACTCAACGCTATAAATAAACTTATAATTAATCATGATTATAAGGTAAATTGAAGTTTCAAAATTTACTTTGCTTCACTGCCTCCTTTTTCCATGTAAATAATTCATCATCTTTCATTGCCAGTGATGCTTGAAGTAACTCTAATATACAGTGTTGTTAATTAGTCCAAATACGATAGTAACAGCTGCAGTGAATACCTATTTCTTTGTTTTTCTCTAATCTGTATTTCAGGAGCACATAGTCTTGTTTCACAGCAACTTCTTGGTTCAATAGTTGTATTATGTCTAAATATATGTTATACAGTGGACTCCCTCTAATCCGACCACCCTTGCATGGGACAAAATCAAGTGATCTGATTACTGAGGTGGTCACATTACATGGAAAGGTTAGTATGGAATTAGTAGGCAAGTCATAAATTCGTGCCTGAAGGAAGTGGTAACATTATTAGGGAGGTGGTCACATTTCAAAGGGTCTCAGAATAGCGAGTAGTACATTCAGTAATTAATTATAGCACTGAACACAATGTGTTAACACAATAGAAGCCATTAGCTGCTGGCAGTACTGTGATGGAACAGGCAATACCTTTGATGTGGCCACTTATATACTATATCTTTATGTATTATTCTAACCTTTCTTCTCACTCAACTCATCCTGAATTCTTGATAGTTCAACATCTTTGATGTAAGACTGTTTCTTTAGTAATTCAATATGTCCTAGTTTATTATTATGCAGTAATTTCTCACAACCATATGATCTCCATATATAATATACCTTTTAGCGTTTCTTTCGTGTGGTCAGTTGAGCCACTGTCCTCATCAATTGCAACTAAATGAATAAATATATCGATTATAATTCAGTTAATATACAGTTCATACATTTCTCTGCTGTTTCACTAGTAGTGTGATCCAGCTGCTCTCCCTCTAGTGGTAGTTGTGGCTTCTATGATAGTATAAACTATACTCACACCACATGAGCTATTATTAATAATATTAACTCACCTCTTCTTCTTCATTGTTGTATTTCTGTATATTGTCATATGTGAACTGATTGTGTAGATCAGTCAATGACAGTATCTTGTAGGCTTTGATCTGAGAGATTGACTTCAGTTGCTGTGTTGTTAATGACTTGAATATCATCAGGTAGTCGGAGTAACAGTAATGGAAGTAGATAATTAAGGAGCCTCCTCTGACTGTTACCAGATGAAGACACACTGAAGGAACACCAAGAGCAAGGCTAAGGGAATTACGAATTGCTTCGATATCAGACAAGGTAAAATTATGGTAGCATTCGTCAACTTCAAGAAGGAAGACATTTCGACTTTCGACTTGGAAAAATACGTTGGTGAAATGCTTCAAATTACGTGCTAAGCAGTATTCCCTGAAAATGGCAACGTAATCTCTCCAGCTAGTCATTAGGTCGGGATGCAATGATGATAGGAAATGGTCGGCTAGAAAATGAAGTAAACCAAAGTTGAACCACGAGACACCGAATGAGTGAAGCACGTGTTGCAATTCGTGTACATTAGATACCATCGGTAATGGACGATTCATCCAAGCTCCCAAACCTAAAGTAATTTCTTGAACATCTGCTTGGCTGTGTTTGATACAATTCCATGTTTCCAAGGAAACCATTGCAAATAAACGAACCAAGTAGTTGGTCTCTGAGCACAGCCTTGCCTTCCTGTCGTAGTCATTCTCAAATCGTCCCAACTCAGCAACTTGAGGGTTAACAGGATTAACTACCAGTAGTTTAGGTCGTCTATCAGGATACATGTTCTGACAGAGTCTTCCTGTCATCCAGCCCCTGACGGTACACTGACCACACCCACAGCTTTGTGGAAGGAAGGCGGGAGGAACACCAGACTTTGAGGTTACCTCAGTTACTATTTAAAACAATATTTAATAATACGTTAATTAATATTTCAGATACCTGTTGGACTGATGTAGCCACAGCCGTGTTCCACTGATATACTTTCAGCCAGTGGTTTATCAATAGGAGCCAGTGCTAGACAGAGGTTCCTCCATGTTGGTGGGCGGTCTACTCCTTGATCTAGTAGAACATCTCTCTTCAGCCATTTATCGATCATTTCAGACATGCATCCCTCAACATCTCCTCTGTTATTAGCCTGTATGATGTCTAGTGTTGGTTTCATCACTCCTAGCCTGGTTCCAAGGTCCCTCCATTGAGCACTGACTACTTTACAAGCCAAGTACACTGCACCATGATCATTGATACCTAAAGCATAATCACGTTAATACTGCATGTTTATATACCACTGAGTCACTGTAATAACTCATAGCACTAAGCTTAAAATATATTATAATTATCATTAATTTTATTGTGATAACTTGAGCTAACCTAAAGCCTCTTCTTGATCTACACCGTGGTCTCCACTTCCTGTAGCCATTGTGTAAAATATACTTCAATATAACATACCAGATGTGTGGCTAGTTATTCAGCAGTCAGAACATTCCAGGGTTCTTTTAATAATGAAACCTCATAATACTAAAAATACCAAGAGTAAATACTGTAATAGAATATATAGGTATAAGGTATATAGAGAATAGATTGAAGGAACAGTGCACAGAGCTAGTCTCGAGAGCCTGGCCAGTCTGATCTGGTTGCAGACCAAAACCAACCAAGTGAACCAACTAAGTTGATCATGCACCTCATGGAAGGGAGAGAGATCTAGAGTGCACATTATAATAAAGAAAAATACTGTAGTCATCTGGGAGGGATTCTTGCTCAATCATGTTTGCTATATAAGAGGACGACCCCCCCCCAATGCACCATCCTAATGGTGAGTGTTCAATCACATAGTGCAATCCAGATGTGTTGGCAGTGTTGTTACGTTAATTGTGAACAATGTTGCATCTGCTTCAGTATACCAATTGAGAATGTCTCTGGGATGCTCTCAGATCAGTTGCAGCAGTGTTTGAATACATTGTATTTCAAATTTGTCAGCCATTAATACACTCCTCCACCCATTGACTGGAGCCTGTGGTTAAATGAGTCCAAGAAATACCACCTGTTACGTTCCTATTAGGAGTGGATCCTTATAATTTTTGATATATGGTATGACAGAAATTAAAAGACATTAGATTTATAGTTTTTTATAGCTGTACAATATTGTCACGAGGGTCGGGTATGACAGGTTTCCTGGGCTTACCCCAAAGATGGATATTCTCGCTCATTATACAATCAATGAGAGATCGATCAACACCATATTTCCCAGTTGTACCACCAAGTGTGATCGCGTATAAAATACAAAACTATATACAAACTAAGTCTACAGCTGTAATAATTAATGAGCAATTAATGCTCGATGTGTCAAAAATACTTCAAGGTTGTTAATACAAAATTTAATAAGAAAAAAAAATTATAATAATTATAGTAGAAAATTTCTTGATAAAACTTTTGTAGCCATTTAATATAAATTATTGATTTTGGGACTGTAATATGCATCTATAAAAATAATAACAATAATATTATTATTATTATTATCAAAATAATCATCATTTAACATACGTTTGTAGTTCGACCGGTAGCGCTTTGTGTAAAGGAAGGGATCGCCCATTGTGCTTCTTAATCAGATGGTCTTCGAATCCTTTAGGGTTCCTGAAACATTTGTCAGGGCAGTAGGGGCAGGTAGCCTGGAGTAACTGTCGAGTGAAGAGGGTGTGGTAGGCAAACCCTTTGATAGTACGGGTCTTCTAAGAACAATGAATAACATTATAATCAGTGTTTGGAGAGTACCACAATGATACTATAACTAACACTTCCTTATAAGGCAACTAACTATGTATCATGTATAAATAGAAGCCATACTAGTGACACATAATTAATTAACTATATTATGTACACTGCTGTACAGTGGAAACCCTATCCAAAGGACATTTTGGAGACGAAGAAAAGTGTCCTTTCTACAGAGGTCAATTTACACAAGGTGTCTTTTATCGAGGGGTGTTTTTTTAAGAGGGGTTCCACTGTATATGAGAGTCAGGAGAAACAACTGGACAAGTAAAACAAAATGGCTTGAAAGTATCAGCCGTGTACATACAATATCAGCATTAAGAACTACCATTATAAGCATGAATCAATTCCAGCTGAGGACAGACTGGCAGCCCGCCATTATGTGTGTAGTACGCTGTGAATGTGTGTACTATATTACTGTAATTACAAACCGGTCGGTTTTCGACATATTTCTTGAGCTACAATAAATTATATAGGGTGAGAAAATAATCATGAAAAAGTTATACAGAAAAAAAAAACTAACCATTTGGTCAATGGCACTGTCTTGCTATTATACAACACAGCAGGAGGAGGAGAAAATAGATGCAAGGGAGAGAGAAAGAGAGAGAGTAAAGAAAATAACGGATTACCACTGTATAGCCAAACCTGTTCAGGAGTTGCAGTAGTCTCTCTCTCTTCCATTACATTATCCTCATCGTATACCACACCCTCCCACTGATCCTTAGACTATCATTGATAATTAAAACAATATAACAATGCATACGAAACTATTTGCACACGAACAGACTATACCAGAATTGGTTGTGCCGCAGATCGAAATGATGACTCAGGTACAGTATTGCTGGTCAGTATAGCAGGACTCACATCAATAGATGGATCGGGCGAGATATAAACGGAAGTAATAACAGGAACAGAATCAACCTATATAAGGATATAACAATACGTAATTACATGTTATAATATGTACAGCTCCCAGCTAATGGAAATGCTACATGTTTTAGCTTAGTGACCACGCCTTCTTCAACACAGGATCGCTTTTTTGCTATTACTATCAATCAAATTCAAGTTAAAAAGTGCGTTTATTTTTTCTCAATGGCATATTTTACTAGAATTATGCAGTTTAGCAGTGGCAGCATACATGTACATAGTTTTCCTCCAGCCGTGTACGTGTGTGTGAAGAGGGCGTGGTCTCCAGGCTAATTGATACACATGAAAGGAATATTTCGAGTGGGATATTCTAATTAAAGCCCACACAAATCCTGAAAATTAGTATATTCTGTTACCTGATATTTCTTCACAGACTCAGTTTCCATGCTATCGAAATCATTTGGAATCTAAACAAACAAAACAAAATAAGCTAAACTAAAAGGTAATAAAGAGTTCTGCATACTAAAATACCCCCTAATTACACCAGAAATCCTCCAACATTAAAAAATAAGTATCTAAAATTCTCAAATACCCCACAAAGCACTTAATTACTTAGCCCAACAAAACGTTGTAAAATAAAACTTAAAAGATTACTTTAAGCAAAAAAAAAAATCACCTTTCGTTTTATGCCGCCAGTAGTATGTCGTTGAGGGCTGACTTGAATCTATAAACAGATAAACATTATAATTGAGGATGAAAATTAACGGAGGAGGGGAAAAGGAAGCTATAGGGTATAATACATATAAAGGGACTGAGCAGGGTAAAGAGACAAGCTCACCGTTTCCTCATCCACCTCACTATTGCTGCCTCCAATATCACTGCTCTATAAAACGGACGATATACGTAGTACATTCAGAGCATTATAATAAAGTGGATTAAATGAAATATCCTATTTAAACCTCAATAGCGAAATGCGTACTTAAAACAAGAGTTCCCTTATGCATGTGTATGTACAGTTACAAGATTTATATAGTAATTATACACAATAAAAGCTACTTTCAATACAGGCATTTTCACTAAGTTAATGTAAACCAAAGCCAGTACTGCATGTACCCAAAATATTTAGCTGAATAATACGACACTATAGCTGCTGTTACCTCGTCCTCCTCAGCATTTTCACTCCTAGTTGATGTTACCAGCAAGGATTGGATTCCATCTAGTTGACTCTGTATAGTGATTAAGGATATTGAACCATCACTGTTACAGCTAGATCAAGCTACAGCATCCAGTTTCAGGTTATTGAACAGTTTAAACTAACCTTTATATCCAATTGATGGCTTATCTAGCGTAATAGAGTAAAGGGAATCAGTGATAAATGTTTGTAGTACTGATTTGATTACTATAAAAA
>JAYJLX010045859.1:0-12874 GCA_036873525.1 Chalinula nematifera | reverse complement strand
TAATTTAATCAAATGCAATTCGGTAAAGTAAATATAGTAAAAAACCTAGAGAACGGGGAAAGCGCACGCGCTAAACTCGTATCAGGAATCAATAAACTTGCAGATGCTGTCGGAAGTACTTTAGGTGCTTCTGGCCGCACTGTGGTTTTAGAGGATGATTTCGGCAATCCTCACGTAACAAAAGACGGTGTAACCGTTGCAAAGTATGTCGTTTTAGAGGATCCAGTTGAGAACCTCGGCGCTATGATGATGAAACAAGCATCACAGAACACCGCTTCTAAAGCAGGAGACGGTACGACGACATCCACAGTCATAGCTCAGGCATTAATCAAGGCATTCGAGAATGCAGATATATCTAGTTTTAGAGACGCATCGAATGGTGTTAAAAAAGGTGTAGAGCATGTAATAGAGTATTTAGAAAAGAAAGCTATTGAAGTTAATGAAGAAACACTCGCAAACGTGTCAACAATCTCCGCTAACAACGACGCAGCACTTGGCAAGCTCATTGCCGATGCCTTCGTGCAAGCAGGGGAAAATGGAATCGTAACAGTAGAAAGAAATGATTCTGCTGATACTTACATAGACGTGGTGGATGGTACTCACATTGGTGGGACTTGCAAAGCACCTCACTTCTACACAAACAAGGAGAAGGAGATTGCCGAACTTAATAACCCTTTAATCTTTTTAAGTGCATCGGAAATTCCTAACATTAGAAAGATACAAGATATCTTGGAATATGCGATTAAGAACAATCGAGAGATTCTATTGATTGCACCGCTAGAGACACAGCCATTATCGGCGCTAGCGATGAATAAGATTAAAGGAAACATCAAGGTGAATGTTATAGACCCTCCGTCATTCGGACAAAAGCGAATTGACATCCTAGAGGATATAGCATCACTTACGGGAGCAAAAGTAGTTGACGAATCATTAGGTGATTCATTAGACCTTATCTCCCCTGATGTGTTAGGATCAGCCGTAAAGGCTACCACAGATAGTGATGGTACTACTTTAGTTATTGAAGAAAAAGGTAAAGAAGTAGAAGACAAAATTAAGAATTTGAAAGAAATCTTAAATAGTGAAGACCATCATGCTTTGTCAAAGCACTTGGAGCAGCGTTTAGCTATTCTAAGTGGAGGTGTTTGTGTTTTGAAAATAGGCGCAGATACTGATGTTGAATTGAAAGAAAAACTGGATCGAGTTGATGATGCAGTACAAGCTGTACGAGCTGCTAAGAAAGAAGGAATTCTTCCTGGTGGTGGATCAGCATTATACTCATATACTATTGACTCATCAAGAATCGAACTCAATTCAAACGAAGTCCAGGGGTGGATGTTATTGCAAGAAGCAATGAAAGCCCCTATGTTAAAGATCATTCAGAATGCTGGAATCGAAAAAGCCAAGCAACCAAATAAATGGGGGCATGGAGTTGACGTAATTGACGGCAAGACGAAAGACATGATTGAGGCTGGTATTATAGATCCTCTATTAGTTACTAAAGAAGCATTACGAAATGCAGTATCTGTAGCATTGACAATTTTGTCAACTGATGCGGTTATATCAAATGCAAGAGAAGAATGAGAGCTTTAGGATACTATGTAGTTGTCAAGGACAAGGTTGTTGAAACTACCAAGACAGATGGAGGATTATTGTTAGCCGATGCACATAAAGATGATGTGAGATTCAAGGAAGCGGTCGTAGAGAGCGTAGGAGACGCTGTAACGAACTTAAAAGCTGGAGAAGTGGTTTTGTATGACAAACATGCTGGAAACGGCTTAGAACACGCCTCAGAGCTTTTTAAGGTTATTAAAGCTGGCGACATCGCTGTCATATTATGAGAATAGACCAATTGTATGGTAGTTTGCGTAACTATCGCCTAGTGCGGAAAGCACTATGTGTAATATACGACATTGCCGAAAGCGATTGGGAACTTTTAATAGATTTAGCTTCTCTTGATCATTTCACACAAAAAGATTTTAAAGAAGGGATCATTTGCTCGTCATGGGAACGTGACCGTATAGCTCGATTTGTAAAAGAGGGTTATATCAAACAAATATATAGACACAGTGGAAGAAGAGGTGACCACAGCAAATATGCTGTAGAACTTAGTTGGAAGCTTAAAGTTAAGGCCATGTACAAAATGGTGTTTAACGGTGAAGATATACCCGAAAGTAAATTAGAGAGGATGGCAAAGTCATCTAAATCTAAACACCTTCTGAAAAGAGTAAGGAAATATAATAAACAAAAGAAGTTATGATATTGTACAACAAAAGAGGACAGGCTTACGCACAAGCTTGCGACAAAGGTCGTACTCAACCATTAGTTGGTAAAGGAGCGACAAAACAAAACATTGTACTCAAAGCACAACGATCAGTAAAATCTAAAAAGTAATGGCAAGAATAAGTACCTATGCAATCGACGGAACAGTCGATAATATGGACAAGCTACTGGGATCAACCCAAGATGGTACTACTGCAAACTTTACCGCTGATGTAATAGCTGATTACTATTTAAGATATGCAGGAGCTGAAGCATCTAAACATGCTTTGCCATTTGCGTATGGAGGTACCATTAATGGACTAGCGAACATACCATCTACTAATGCTGGTATGATTTATGTTTACGCTCCAGATGGTCAAACGCCTGATGAGACTTTCTCTAACATCAAAACGTTAGCAGTCTCAACTACATCTAACGCTGCTGATTCTAGCAATGCAATAGATGTTCAGCCTATCCTTAATCAGTACATTGGAGAAATCATAAAGGTTGCTGGTGCTACTACAGCAGGAGCTAAGAACTACGCTTTATACAAAGTAACAGCTGTTAACGAAGCATTCTCATATAGTGGATTATATTCACTAGATGTAGATTACATAGAGTCATCTAGCGATGCTACTTCTATAGCAACAGCTGATCAATATAATGCTATTATACTTGCTGATGTTGCTGCTGGTGATGTTACACTTAGTGGTTTAATTAGAGAAGTATCTGTTGAACCAAACGTAGCAAACGGAACATACACATTAACTATTACTCCTGAAGCTGGTGATGCTTTCACAACCACATGGACTGATGTATCTCACACTATTTTAAGTGGCGCAGATGCACCTGCTTCATCTATAGGAGCTGATGGTGATTTCTACCTACAGTTAAATGATTCAGAAAGAATTTTATTTGGACCTAAAGCAAGTGGTAACTGGGGATCTGGTCAAACATTAAATGGTTTACCAGTTTCTAAAGTAACTTATACTGGAGGAGCTAATCCTGGTGATCCTACTACTGCTGAGTTCTTTATTGATAATGCTGGAACTGATGTTTCAATTGGAAGCATAGTTGTTCAGCCAGGTGAAGATGGAACTGATGGAGCTGATGGAGCTGCTGGTAGAGGGATTAATAGCGTAGAGGTTGTATCTGGAAATGCACTTAGAATTGTATATTCAGACGGAGCTGAGGAAACTACAGATCCATTAAACTTTACGCAAGTTAACGCAGACTGGAATGCTACTTCTGGAGCTGCTCAAATATTAAATAAGCCAACAAACTTAACTGAGTTCAGTGATACTGAATCTGGTAAAGTATATACATGGGCTGAAGGTGGAAACTCTGATAAGATTCCAGCTGACAAATTAGATGCAACTGCATTTGAAACTCATGTATTTGATGGTAACTATACGCAACTTAAAGCTGCGACTGATAACGATTATCAAGACGGTGAAATATGGATTTTAACAAATCCTGGTGATAGTGATTCTAACGCATATCTATTCGTAGGAGATCCTGGTTCAGGAGCTACTGATGATGATGATTGGGTACCCTTCCAAAGTACTGGAGCTAACCTAGACGTTAATCCACAAGCTAACACCGTTGTTATAACAAATACGGCTGGTACAAATGCTACCATTCCTGCTGCTGGAACATCTGCTGGTGTAATGACGGCTGCTGATAAGTCTAAATTAGAAAGCATAGCTGGAGGTGCAGAAGTAAACGTTCAATCTAACTGGACTGAAACGAATACCTCTTCTGATGCATTTATACAAAACAAGCCTGCAACTATTACATCTGATCAAGCTACAAATATAGCAAACAGTAAAACAATTACTGATGCAATTGATCTTAACGGTAAGAGTGCTACTGATAAATTTGTATTCGATGATTATTCTGTTGTATCTGTAGAAGACGCTCCTGACGGAACAACTCCTACTCCACTTGATGAATTAAAGATCGACGATACTCATTATATTATTGATAAAGGTAGTGCGGTAACAGTTGATGGTGGTGATCAACAAGATATTGATATCATCCAACAAACTGCTCCTGTTAGATTCAGCGTTAGTGATGATGACGAGTTAACTATAGAGGCTGATACAGCTGTTGGTACAGGAAGTGATCAAACTGATGGTTTGATGACTCACCAAGACAAAACTAAACTTGATAGTATTGCTGCTGGTGCGGAAGTAAACGTACAAGCTAGTTGGACACAAGCTAATAGTTCTGATCCTGCATTCATAGTATCTAAGCCAACATTAGTAGGAGCGTCTGATAACCCATTTAGCGGTTATGGATTTATGTCTGCTGCTGATAAAGAAAAGCTAGATAACTTAGTAGAGAATGGTGGAGGAACTGTTGTTCTTAGCACGTCTGCTGCTCCTGATGGATCAATGACTGCTATTAGCGCAACTGTTACTACTGATGACGGAACTGAGACTACTTGGGCATTAGGCGGTGGTGGAACTGACGTAGAAGCTAACCCATCTGATTCAGCTACTGATACTTTAAGTAAGATCAAAATTGATACTACTACTTATAGTATTCCTGCTGATGAAATCGATGTTAATGGTACTTCTATTTTAAGTCCTAACCTAGATGACACTGGAATCTTTACTTGGACAGTTTCAGGAAGCAACATTAACTTCCAAGTAGCTGAAGCTAACATAGCATCTTCTGGAGCAACTCACGGTATCGTAAGTGCATCTGATGCTAAAGACATAGCTGACACAGCCACTCAAGTTACAACAAACACTGGAAACATTTCTACACTTCAAACACAAGTTGGAAATATTAATTCATTCGATCCTGAGAATGCAGGTACTGATGGGCAAGTCCTAGCAAGAACTGCTAACGCTGGAGAGTATGAGTGGGTTGAAAGTGGAGACTATGAAGGAGTAACAGTTAAACATGCTGGAGACTCAGACGTAGATAAAGTACATACATTAAACTTGATTGGAACAGGTATTTCTATTGCTAGAGATGGCTCTGTTAATGATCAAGTAAATATAACAATCACTGGAGGTGGTGGAGGAAGCAACCCAATTATGGTTGACAATCCAGTATTCGCTCCAGATGAAACTAAGTTTGAAAACGAAGATCAAACACCTAGCTTAACTGCTAGCTGGACTGCTGAAAGCGGTGTAACACTTAATCCTACAGGATCACAAATTGTGATTACAAAAGGATCAACAACAATCCAAACACGAGCTCTTACACAAGCAGAGCTTAACGCTGGAACTGTTACATTCGATACTTCTAGTTTAGACTTCGTTACAAGCAATAGTGATAATACAATTTTAGACGTAGTAATTACTACTACCGTTAAAGGTTCAACTTCTGAGGATTCAGATTTGGAAGGAACAAATACATTCACGTATGAGTTCCCTGCGGCAATGCCTGCATTACCAGCAAATCCAATATCTAATCCAACATTGTTTGAAAACCCAAATCAGTCACATGATGAAGGTCAAGACAACTTTATTGAATCTTGGGATGGTGGTGAATTTGATCTAGATATCGATCCAGATAGAACTGGATGGACAGCTGGAACACCAACGGTAACGTTTGACGGTTCTGCAACACCTCCTTCAGGATGGACTTATTCAAGTTCTGGAAGTGAGCGTCACTTGCATACTGATGAAAACAACACAAGTCTTGTTAAGATGAAGGCAGTTGTTACTTATACTCAAACAACAGTACCTTCTGGTAAAACAGCAATTACTAGATCACTTACTACACTAGAGGAAACAAGTTTTACAAGAGGTCAATCTGTACGATATGGTATGGCACCAGCAGACGATGGAGATGCTCCAACGTTTACTGACAATACTGCTACTAATTACGGATTAAGAAAATTAGACGAGTGGACTGGAACTGATAGATCAATCAGCTGGGGTGATGTTAAACCTCAAGATGCTGGAACTCTAGAAGTGACAAACACTACTAATGGCAATTACTTGTATTTCTGTTATGCTAATACAGAAGGAAACCTTACAAAGGTTACTGAATCTGGCTTCCCTAAAACGTTAACTGATTTTACTGGACCAACTACAATTGGTGCATACAAATGTTACATTAACAAGAAAGCTAATTCAATTTCTCCTGTAGCAATACCTTATACAATTACAAACTAATATAATATGGCATTAAATATAAATACTGGATTTGACGTTCATGGGACTGATCCCATAGATGACCGAATGGTAGTCAACGGAAGGACTGGTTCTGAACTTGACAATGTTGCCTATGTTGGTTTGATCGTTTATGACAGCGCAGAAAGCGGAAGTGATAAAGTTTATGTGTTAGATGCATTACCTCACACTACTTCATCTAATTGGAGAAGTCTTACTGGTGGTGGTGGAGGATCGGATACTAATGTACCCGATCTTCCTAGCACAGTAACAGACGGAACAAGATACTCTATTATTGGTGGTTCTGGAAATGGTCCAGACGATGCTACTTGGAGTTCATTTACTCCTGGAACTGTTGTTGCTGCTAACCCATCTGGAACTGATGGAGCCAACTTGACAAGAATAACTGTTGGTGGTACTAACTATAACATACCATCTGGAGGAACTCCTTCTGATACTTATTTACCAGCTGAATGGTTAAATCCGTTTGTAGATACATCTGAAACAGATGATGCTTATGAATTTAGCTGGATAAATGATGTTACACCAGTTGCTGGTGAAATAGAGTATGATCCAGATAATAACGGTCAACAAACTCTTACCATAAGATTTGGTACTGGATCTAACAACCCACAAGGAGCTGATCCTAACCTTACAACTAATGGTATTGAAAGAATTACTAATGGTGCTAGGATTGCTATAGTTAATATAGCAAGTTCTGGTGGAGCTAGATCTATTGGGTATTATCCAATATTATCATGGGATGTTGAAAATGATGGTTCTGGAGTAGACGCTATTTCTATAGATATAGGAGAATATGCCCCTAGTGTTAACCAGGCTATTTCTAATGCGTCTCAAACAGATGTTAAATCATTATTAGTTGATAATACTGATAAGTGGCAATTCTTCCTGACTTTAGTCGGTGGTGAATTAGCTGATAGTGGTAGTGACAGTAATGTTCCTGATCTTCCTTCTTCTCCTGCAAACAACAGTAACTACATTATAGAAACTGATTCAACTGGAGACTATAGTTGGACTGATCATGGTGTTAGTAGAACAAGAAACAATACCTTTGAAGGTGATAATAGATTTGCTGGAGATGTAACTATAGGAGATGCATCTGATACAGATACAACTCTTACTATTCAAGACTCTACAACTACAAATATTGAAGGGTCTGTTAATTTCACTAATCAAGGTGAAGGACACAGTTACATTACCGTTAGCGATGCAAGTCACAATGATACTACTACTCAAAGATACATAACATTTAGAGGGACAAGTTCTAACGACCAATATGGTAGTATGGAGTTTGATCTTAAGGGTACTGGTCAAGGTAGATTGGGAGAATTCAGATTCAATACTAGAAATGGTGTTGATGGATCTGAAAATACTCCATTAGACGTTAGAGGAGATAGAGGTGGTACTACATTCGTTAGAGGAGGAACAGTTGATATAAATAACCTTGGTGACACTAATACTGTTACTGAGTTTATAATGAGTAGAAATGAAACTTTATCTAACTCTAACCTTTCTAGATTCCATTTTGACATAGATGCTAGAACTGAAGGAACGTCTGATGGTACTTTCTTTGCAGATAAAGTATGGAGTATACTTAGAACTCAACCTCACTCTGCTAATGCAAGTGGAGCTCAAGGTAGATTCGTTATGGGTCTTGCTGCTAATGATGAAAATGCATTAACTCGAGATAGAAAATGTACTTCTGAGATTACTGAAGATTGTGATGGTGCTGGAGAATTCATGAGAGTTTACGGTACTAACTCAACATACGATAATGTTAGACATAGCTCTGATGTTAACGCATGGCACATGTCTCAGTTTGATGCGACAAGCATTACTCTTAAGAGCATTCAGGATCTTAGCTATTCAGCTAGTACAGATGCAGATTCAGGTATTGAAGGATTGGTTATAAACCAAACTGGAGTAATGAGGAAAACAAAACCTCCTGTTCAGTCATTAGGATTTGACTATGTCGCTGATGATGAGTTTAGTGCAATGACTGGTAGAGCTACTTCTAGTAATAGATCTAAATATTTCTGGAAATACGATCCAGAGCAAACCCACAATAGTAATGATTATCATACTAGATTTAATGTAGTAACTGATGATACTCACAACTTTAATAACTCAAGAGAGCTTAATTTAGATGACTATTTTGGTGGTGCTACTTTAGGTGTCGCTGGTTATTCAAACAAAAGTTCTATTGGTCCATGGGTTGATATTGCAAGATATCATGGAGATAATACATCAAATGGACGTGGTCCTGGACTTAGGTTCATTCAAGGTCAGTTTGATACATCTAGCGAAAGTGATGAATTAAGAGATTGGACAATGGGATCTATCTGGACTTATGCGGAAAAGATGGATGACGAAGATCAGACTCATGCTCACGGATCGTTGATATTTGGGGTTAAAGTAGAAGATGCACCGTTAGCTTCTGGTGGAGCTGATGGAACTTATACTGCATACTCAATTGATGGATCTAACTTTGATTCTGCTAACAGACAGATCTCTCACTCTTTCTTTGTTCAAGATGGTGATGTTTTAGGATTAAAGATAAATAGAAATTCTACAGTATTTACTAACAACACAATACCAGCTTGTGATTCAAGTTCAGACGTTCTTGGAGCTATATGTAGATATGGTTCTGCTGATGGTAACGGATATGTTTCACTAAGAATGAGAACATCAACAAGTTAATATGAAAAAGAAGTTCAAAGATACTACCGTCGGGAAAATTCTCGGCGGTACTCTTGGGCTTATAAATCCCACACTAGGTAACTTAGTAAAAGGTACAGCTAGTGTTGAGGATCTTTTAAGTTCAATTAAAGAAGCACCTGTTTCTCCAGAAGAGAAAGCACAGGCGCAGTCATTCGTACTAGAAGCTTATGAAGCGGAAGTACAGGACCGAGTTGCAGCACGTCAGCGTGAAGCACAGGTAGCAGCGGCAGGAGGATCTGACATATTGTTTAAGACAATAGGATGGTCAATCTGTGCAGCTTTTTTATTAGTGGTACTTTACGGAATAGGAGTTATTCCTCAAGACCCAGATTTAAATCATGACTTTTTAATGTTTGCTTCTGGTAGTGTTACCTCAGCATTCATGGCTGTAGTGTCATACTACTTTGGATCTTCTTTAGGTTCTAAGCAGAAACAACACTTAATGAAAAAAGACGAATAATGAAATATTTTAATGAATCCGAATTTAATCACTTCGACAAGATGGACAAGAGACTACTTGACAAGCTTGACGAACTTAGGGAGTTGTATGGAAAGCCCATCACAATCACCTCTGACTACAGAGGACCTGACCACCCAATTGAAGCAGCTAAGGCCGAACCAGGAGTTCACTCCTACGGAGTTGCGGTTGATATTGCTTCTGTTGGAGGAACGACCACACTTGAGCTTGTACGAGCAGCTATTGCTGTTGGATTTGAGCGAATAGGTATTAGTCGTAAAAAGAATTTTATACATTTAGACATTGCGGATAAAACGCACATGAAAACTAAATCAATCTGGACATATTAATCAAATGAAATTAATTAGAAAAATAAGTATTGGTCCTGACTACAAGAATGGAGCAATGCACTACAGCGTAGGCCAAGAGGTTTACGGTGGACATAAAATAGAAAGCATTAGTGAAGCTGATGGTAGTTATGAGATTGTAATCTCTAAAGGAGATGAGGTTATGCCTTGGAAAACAATCAACGCTAACATGGCTGTCACAGTAGAATATAATTTAGATTATTAGTGAGATCCCTATATGATTTTATTGTTGAGGTCGAGGACCGATATAATAATAAAGTCGATGTAGAGGGAAAAGAACTAATAGTTAATACTGAAATATCAGAGAATGATCATATTTTTGTCAATCGTCGTGGTACTGTTATTGGCGTACCATCAGAAGTTGAGACGGACATCAAAATCGGAGATGAAGTCCTCGTACACCACAACGTCTTTAGACGGTGGTACAACATGCGAGGAGAAGAAAAGAACTGCCGCGCGTTTCTATTCGGAAATGCGTACACAGTACAACCCGAGCAGATCTTCGGATACTGGCGAGACAATAGGTTTCGACCCGTACGAGGATACACGTTCGTACAACCCGTATACTCACAAAATCAATGGTCAGGAGGTGAACTGGAAGGACGAGGTATCGTGGCGTTCTCAGAACTACACGAAGAAGGACGACAGATAGCATATAAGCCTGGTATGAATGTAGAATTCAACATCGACGGAATCAAATATTATCGAATCTTAAATAAATTTATAAATGTCGAATTCGAAGAAACAAATACAAAGGTTAATCAAGAGCTCGGAGAAAGCACTTGACGAACTAGATAAGTTGATAAATCAACGAATCGATTTAGCGGAGTTAGATCCAGAAAAGGCTAAACAAGCCGCACAAGGGAAGATTGAAGCTATTCAAGGTTCATTCGATATTATAAATAAGATAGACGAATTGAATGCAGTCTTAGATGACGCACCTAAAAAGAACGCTAAGAAAGAAACTATATTTTCTGGCGTAGAAAATAGAATATAATGGCTTACGAACAATCTCTCTACAAGGTACTCACTGAGCACTTAGATGAGAAGTGGGTCAAAAAAGAAAATAGAAAAAAAGCATTTAAGTATGGATATTCTGAAGACTTAGATGCGGTAGTAATAAGTAAAGATGGAACAGTCGGAGAAATCTACGAAGTCCAAGGGTTACGAATTGCGCTGCCCATGCGTCCTGAAGATGTATGGAGCTCCAGTGACAAACCCAGCGATCAAGTGTTTGTGCAAACTAAAAAGCCAACAGCGCTCGACAAGATTAAAACAATCTGGGACTTCAGACAATACCCCGACGACATAAAGGAGCAATATGCTGAATTCATTAACCAAGAGTTTGACCGTCGTAGCGATGGTTATTGGTTTATGTGCAATGGCACAGCAACCTATCTCACTGGGACGCACTACATGTACCTTAACTGGACAAAAATTGATATCGGAGCTCCCGACTTTCGACAAGCTAACAGAATATTTTTTTATTTCTGGGAAGCATGCAAAGCGGACTATCGATCTTACGGAATGTGCTACCTCAAAAATAGACGGTCTGGTTTCTCCTTTATGGCGAGTGCAGAAACAGTCAATCAAGCTACAACAAGTAAGGATGCTCGATTTGGAGTCTTATCGAAAACTGGAGCGGATGCAAAGAAGATGTTTACGGATAAAATTGTACCAATATCGGTTAACTATCCCTTCTTCTTCAAACCAATCCAAGACGGTATGGATAGGCCAAAGACTGAACTTGCCTATAGAATTCCAGCCAGCAAGCTCACAAAGAATAGTCTTAAGGCTTCCTCGACGGATGACGTTGAGTTACAACAGGGGCTTGATACAACCATTGACTGGAAGAACACAGGTGACAACAGTTATGATGGGGAAAAGCTTCGCCTTCTAGTACACGATGAAAGTGGTAAATGGGAAAAGCCTGACAATATTCTTAACAACTGGCGAGTAACTAAAACGTGTTTACGTTTAGGGGCTAAGATTGTAGGTAAATGTATGATGGGTTCTACTTCCAATGCATTAGACAAAGGAGGACAAAACTTTAAAGATTTATATTATGACTCAGATCTTACAACTACCAAAAGAAATAGAAACGGGCAAACTCCTTCGGGTTTATACGCTTTGTTTATCCCTATGGAATGGGGTTACGAAGGATTCATTGACCAATATGGATTCCCTGTATTTGATACACCTGACGAGCCTGTTAGAGGAATTGATGGAGAGTTCATTCACTACGGAGTCATCGAGCATTGGGAGAATGAGGTTGATGGCCTCAGACACAACTCTGATGGACTTAATGAATACTATCGACAGTTCCCAAGAAGTGAAAAGCATGCCTTCCGAGACGAAGCAGTAAACTCACTTTTTAACTTAACAAAAATATACGAGCAAATAGATTACAATGAAGAGATGGTCATGAAAGGCTATGTCACAACTGGATCATTTGCTTGGGCGAATGGAGTGAAAGATACTCATGTAGTTTGGAATCCTCACAAGGATGGACGCTTCAAAGTATCATGGCTCCCGCCAGCAGAATATAGTAATCGTTTCATGATTAAACACGGACAACGATTTCCAGGTAACGAAGAGTTCGGAGCATTTGGCTGTGACTCTTATGATATATCTGGAACCGTTGGAGGAGGATTCTCGAATGGAGCTCTTCACGGTTTAACTAAATGGAACATGACAGGAGTGGTTCCTTGCAATCAATTCTTTTTAGAATATGTGGCGAGACCGCAGACAGCCGAGATCTTTTTTGAAGATGTTTTAATGGCGCTAGTCTATTACGGAATGCCAATCCTGGCAGAGAACAATAAGCCTCGTTTGCTTTATTATTTAAAGCGTAGAGGGTATAGGAATTATTCAATGAATCGTCCTGACAAGACTTGGAAAAATTTATC
>JAYJLX010045837.1:0-12885 GCA_036873525.1 Chalinula nematifera | reverse complement strand
GTATGTATGTATGTATGTATGTATGTATGTATGTATGTATGTATGTATGTATGTATGTATGCATGCATGCATGCATGTATGCATGCATGCATGCATGCAAGCATGCATGCATGTATATATGTATATGCAGGGGCGGATCTAGAACTTTGACATTGGGTGGGCCAAGTGAAGGGCTCTACTTTAGTCTTTGGTAATAACAAAATAGGGATTCTTCCCCAGGAAATTTTTTAAATTTAGTGTTCAAAATAAGCTATTTCCTGGCATCTGAGGGTATTCAGTCCCAAAATATCCAGCTGTAATATTGTTCACAGTTTACACAGTCTATCATTGGTTCCAATAACAGAGTACTTTGAAAACAATGATTGAAAAGTGATTGGGCCCTGCCTGGCCCACCCTTGGATCCGCCACTGTGTATATGTATATATATATGGATCTGTATACGTATATTGGTATGCATATCTTCGATAGTGTAGCTGGTCGCCATTTTCTCAAGCCACACCCCTTGAGCACATCTTGTAAAAAAAACAAACAAAACAAATCAGTCACGGCTACTTACAATTTTGACAATGGCTGATGGGATAGCACATCTACTGTTGTCAAAGACTGTCTGCGGCATGGCTTTCCTAAAAGTTGTTTTGAGTTCTCATGCTACTTACCTGATGGTGAGTTTTGTGAGTGCGAAAATGCTAGTCTCTAATGAAACTTGATGGTCTGCTCTACAAGTTTACCACATGCTTGCACTTTGTTGTTTAGTGTAAAGAATCTTTACTTAAATACTAAGAATCTGTAATGTACACTGTGCTATACTATAAGTGTATGGTGTGGTGTGTGTGTGTGCTGGACTGTGTGCCCACCATACTTACTATTGCTGTATCATGTGGATTTAGATATATTGGTGTGTAATTTGTGTGTCGTCAAATCACATTTGTGACGGATCAAATGTATATAAATGCATGACCACGAGGGTTCAGCACTTTAGTCTTTCATTATTATTTAGGACACTCAGGACACACCCTCTACATCAAAGATATAACATCGTCACATACATATACATGTAGGTGCTACCATTGAAATGATGTTATTTTGATCCAATCCTGTCTGCAGTGAACAGATCTCGTAGATATAAAGCATTAACAGCCATGTGATTAATTGTTTCCTTAATGTTAGTACAATTATATTTGTATGTTTGTGTCAACGGTTATGTGTTGTTAGGAGTATAGTTAATCATAGTGTTCCTGCCCTTTAAAGCCCATAAAGTACCCAAGGTACTAATGTCTACTTCATTATACCTAAGATGCAGTACATATGTGACCGTGTCTGACAAAACCTGTTATCTGTCACAAAAATTGAATTCCTGTTATAATTAAAAACGTGGGGTGTGGTCGCATAATTCAATGGCTGAATTCTCGATCGACAATGGAGCTTCAACTGTCTGTAACTCTGTCGCGTGCAGAGATATGCTAACAAAACTTGCTCTACTATCTCTCAAAGGTCTGTAGAGGTAAGTTTTGAAGTTTCATTAACGTTCCATACATATTCGCTGAGTTGCAAGTCGGTAAAGACGGACCGTCGATCGCGATCGTGAAAAAAACGCGAACGGTTTTCGCTTTTTCTACCGTTCGTTTCTCTTAGGTACTTTGTCAAAATCTTTTGTACTGTAGCTCATTTAAAAGAGAATTTCATGCTCTATCCAATGGTATAAATAACTCAAAAAATAATTTTTGTGACAGATAACAGGTTTTCTCAGACACGGTCACATATTTATATGTATATAGTGCCTACTCTATGTACCTAAGGAGTGCAGTGTATATTTATGTGTATAGTGCCTACTCTACATTGTATGTACCTAATGGGTACATGTATAAAAATGTGTTAAAGTCTCTTTAAAGCTATTTGTATGTCTATGTTCCCAAGCCAAGATTCACTAAGACTTTTAATATGTTGTTAAGCACATTTTTCTGTGTAGGAAACTGTTTAGAAAACTTTTGTTGCAATTAGTTTAAGGTTGACCGCTTTTTTTCAGTAGAATGATTGGACTATAACCCACCTCCACACTCATTTTTTAAGGCCTAACCCACCTCCACCTCCGTTTCCACACTATCATTTTAAGGCCTTACCCACCTCCACCTCCGTCTCCACATAATAATTTTTGAAGGTGTAACCCACCTCCACCTCCACACTCATTTTAACCCACCTCCACCTCCGTCTCCACACTATCATTTTTTAAGGCCTAACCCACCTCCATCTCCACACTATCATTTTTAAGGCCTAACCCACCTCCACCTCCGTCTCTACACTATCATTTTTTAAGGCCTAACCCTCCACACTATCATTTTTTAAGGCCTAACCCACCTCCACCTCCATCTCCACACTATAAGGCCTAACCCACCTCCACACTCATTCTAACCCACCTCCACCTCCGTCTCCACACTATCATTTTTCAAGGCCTAACTCACCTCCACCTCCGTCTCCACACTATCCTTTTTTTACGGCGTAACCCACCTCCGTCTTTGCACTATAATTTTTATGGCCTAACCCACCTCCACACTATCATTTTTTTAAGGCCTAACCCACCTCCACCGCCGTCTCCACACTAACAAAGTTGCATTGACATTACTTTATTCAAATGTTATTCATAGATTACTCATTGAAATTGAGTGTGCAATACACAGCATCATGGTCACTGTAGTAAATATCATAACAACCAACCAGATATGGATTTATATTTCTGGTAAATACTAAGTCAATCAGTGTACCTCTGTCAGTAGTTGCATATTTCGAAAATTATTGTCACACATATACTTCATCAATGGGGACTGGTAATTAATTAGAATACATGTATCATCAGAGTGGTCATTAATTAGAATATCCTCATTAAAATCTCCTAGCACAACCATAGGCTCATGTTCATTAACACTTGTAATGTTTCTCAGGTACTCAATAAATTTCTCATAGGTACTTGTGGTGGTCTGTATATCAATGACAGTATAACGGGGATACCACATAACACAATATGTCCCGTTACACTTTTAATACCATTATTACACAACTACTAGAATACAATACATTACTACTGTTATAACTAATCAATAATTTATCACCACTTGTTCTATCACATCTGACTACATTATGACCATCAACAATATCAGGTGTGGAGTTAGAGGGAGTTAACCAAGTTTCACCTATGCATAACACACTTACAGATTGTAAAAAAGGGTCACACTTGAGATCATTGAGTTTATTAGAAATTGATCGTATATTCAATAAACAGATGGATGGTACACAGTAAATTTACATCATGTCCTCGACAAACAGTCATGTACTCAAAAGGCATTGGAATGGGTTCAACAAGTCTATTAGCAAGTCTTTCCATTTCTGATTTAACTTTCACACTTTTCCTAATAGCAGCTACATTAAAATAAGTAATGTATAAGCCATTCAAACTCTTCACTCTACTATATGCTTGACCAGCATTAAAGCGACCATTCAGATCAACCACAATTTCATCCAATGTCAAGCCTTGCACTTTATGTATGGTTGTGGACCACGCTAAAGTCAATGGAAACTGTATACGAGTTATTTCAGCACCTTTTTTACCTTTGGCTAGAAAACGTACTTCATATCTAGTAATAGGTACAGCATTGGGGTATTCACATCTATATAGACTACATTTAATACCAACAGTTGAATTAACTAATACAACAGTTACTTCATTTCTATCATTAGTGACAATATTTACTACAGAACCCATTACACCATTTACAAGACCATCTGATACATCTACATTGGCAGTTAACATTACACGAGCACTTACAGCTATCTCAAGTATATCATGTACCAGGTTTATATCCCTTGTACTTGAAATCTGAGCCAAAAAAGAATAACAAAAACCGTTTATGGTTCATGCAGTCAGTGATAAGCCAGTTAGGACCAGATATATGTAAGAATATGCTATTCTTGCATGCTGTTCTTGGATGTGATACTACATCCCGTTTGCATGGAATTGGCAAAGGGAATTCTATAAAGAAATTTAGAGAAAGCAAATACTTCTCTCAGCAAGTGATTTTGTTTGGCTCACCATCTGCAACCATGAGTGAAATCATAACTGCAGGTGAGAATATACTAGTCTCCTTTTACAATGGGAAAGTGGGTGAAACATTAAATTCTTTGCGCTATAAGAAACTCTGTGAAAACGTCGCCAGTAGCTCCACTCATGTTGAACCACAGGCATTACCACCAACCTCTGCTGCAGCCAAGTATCATTCGCTGCGTGTATATTGTCAAGTTCAGTAGTGGAAGGGAAAACATGCTTCACCAGATGAATAAGGATGGAAAAGAAGTGGAGACAGGCTCATCTGTATTGGAACTCTTGCTCCAGCTCCAAATGAGCTTTTGCGAATTATATGATGCCACTGTCAAGGTGACTGTAGCATTTTAAGATGCACATGCATGTCGAAAACATGGAATTTCGTGCTCCGTGGTCTGCGGAAATTGTAAAGGATGTAGCTGCACTAATTCTGAAACATTTCAGATGATATAGATGAAGACTAAACGCTCAATGTATTTATTGTTATACGATTATGTGATTTATGATAAATTTGTTATAAAATGAGGCTGGTATTGCATTATAATAGGTTTAATTATGTCACTTTTACACCTCCGAAGGTGTAAAAATACTAATACTGCATGTTCCCAAATCAAGATTCACCAAGACTTTTTGTATGTTGTTAAGCACAATTTTCTGTGCAGGAAACTGTTTTGTTTAAGGTTGCATCACAAAATGACTGGACTATTAGGCCTTAAAAAAATTATAGTGTGGAGATGGAATTGGAGGTGGGTTAGGCCTAAAAAAAGTTAATGTGGAGGCCTAAAAAAGTAATAGTGTGGAGGTGGGTTGGTCCTGATAAAGAAACAATAGTGTGGAGACAGGTCAGATCATTAACAAAATTGACAGTAGTAGGTTGCCAGTGCCTGTGCATATGGATGGATCAGTTTGATAGCAAGCTATATAGTAATGGTAAGTTAGAAATCACAACTAAACTTCGAGCAATTTTTTACATTCAAACAATTTTTTCAAATTTCCGCCTAATAGCCTTGAAGAAGTACAATGAGGCCATTAAAGCAAGCCTCTTAGTAGTTTGCAGCACAGCAGAATATTTTACTAATGTACTAAAAGGAAAATAGCTGCAAATTGTACATTGTGTGTACATTATTCTGGGTTGATTGATTAATGATAAAAATGAATAATAAACATGATTATCATAAAATGAAATAAAAAGTATAATTACAATCATGTTAGTTAAAGTTCACCTCCATAGTCCAAAAGTTTAGTACCAATAGCCTTGTTTGTTGTATTTGTAGTTTTAGTATGGCCTACGCTGTATCATACAAATAACATTAAAAATGATGCAACTGGTGATGTCTATCAGTATTATGATTACACTTATCATCAGGCATGCATGGCCTACACCTCGAATGAATGAAGATCAGGAAAAGCACACTAAACAATCAAATGTGCTGTGCGGGGCTGTGTAGAGGTGTTGCTCACATGAGATGCACGGTAAGGAACACTTTCTGTGACCAACACTGTACCACATTCATTCTTTCCATGAAATGCTATATTACCTCGTTTTTCACTTCCTTCAAGCAGCATCTGCATACTAAAAAGACTCCTCCACATTATATATTTACTAACTAGACTATAATAGAATCAAAAGGTTAAAATATTTTTATTAAGGGTTAAATATTCGTTCATTGTGTCATTTCTGCTACTGCAAAATTTTAGCAGCTATCTCAACTTTAGTGCGCACTTTTCCTGACCCTCATCATATGTGACCAAGCATGAGAAAACAGTGTCACAAAAATTGATTTGTTGTAATTAAAAACGTGGGGCGTGGTCGCGTGATTCAAGATCAATGGATGGGTTGCGTTAAACGGCCTCAAATACTCTTCTATTTCAAGATAGGCTTACAAAACTTGCTCTACCAGCTCCAAAAGGTCTGTAGAGATAAGATATCAAGTTTCAGAACCGAGTGCTATACTTTCGTGAAGTTGCAAGTCAATAAGACGGACTGTCGATCTCAATCGTCAAAAAAATGCGAAGGGTTTATGTTTTTTCAACCATTCCTTACTCTGTGGTGCTACAACAGAATTTTTCGTATTGTAGCTCATTTTAAAGAACATTTTCTGCTCTATCGAGTGGTATAAATACCTCGGAAAATTATTTTTGTGAGACAGGTCTGGTTTTCTCATGCCTGGTCACATATGCATTTATTCATTCCGCTACAGGGGCCGTAGGCCATGCATAACTAGATTGCACTATATATAATATTATAGCAACTTCATATGGAATACCTGAAATTTCTTCTTAATATACCCACAGCTTTCAAGCTCTTGAACAATTTTTTTTTCTTTCTCAAATAATTTTTCTTTTTTTTCATCAGTTCCTTAATTTCTACTAATAGTTCTTCAGCTGTAGCAACCCGCTTTTCACAAGAATCAACAGCTTTTCAACACTTTCCTTGTTGACCTTTTCCATATTAACCAATGTTGTGAACCGGGTTACTAGAGGAAATTACACATACAGATACGCTGTTACAATAGACAAATGCCTTCCTTGGCCCTTTAAGAGAAGGGCAAACTATTCTCGTATCTTCTCTAGTGACGGTTCTATTTCGGTTCTTCTCGGTGGACTAGTCTACTCCTTTCTGAGCTAGACAGAGGACTGTGGAAAGAACAACCTGTACATACGACAAATAGATCTTGCCTTCGAAGGCCCTTTCTATGAGAAGGGCAACTCTTATGGCGTCCCCTGTCTGGGGTTTATAGCAGTGTCGTCCCTCCGTCCTCTGTTCTGGTGGGCTTCGAGGCTCTCCCGTGAGTAAGTGACCTAGAAGACGTGTCAGTACTACTACAGAGCGCTGGAGCTCTCCCAAACGTTCTTGTTTCAAACTTTTAGTCAACTACACACTGTGGAGCATGCTCAGATACTTTTATATCAAATCAATAAAGTTATATATATACATAGTCAATGATAATTACAATTAATAAGCATAACGACAACATAAAGGTAGTACAAAATAGCATAGCAAAGATAATCTACATAACATCCTCCCCACCCTTGACCAGTGGGTCTGGTCAAGAAAACACTAATGCATACATACACATACAATGTAGCACCTCAATAGAAAAATACACAAGCATATTAATTAATTAATATCATACAGCGTCAATCAAATCATACAATTTATTCTCTCCCGAGCTCGAATCGCAGCTCGTCTCTTGGGCACTCTTCTTCTGGATTCACTCACTGAGTCCGACGACACCGTGGCTCCATCAGGGCTACTCTCCTCCACTATATCTTGTGTTTTGTGGTTCATCCTGATGTTAAACAGTTCACTTCTAATGGGTACAGTCGCTCGAGAGGTCTATTCCAGATAGCTGTTCGATGACCATTCACTCACTTGTGCTCCTCTGATCTCTCCATCTCGTCAGCTTCTCCACGACACCCATCCTCTAAAAACAGCGTTTCTCATTCTCACTGTGGACTACAACTACATCCCCTTCCGTTATATGAGCTCCAACTCCCTTACTGATGTTCGCTGCATGAGCACTCCTCAGCTCCAGTAGGTATTCCTTACGCCAGCGTCTCCAAAAATGATCTATAGTTCTCTGGAGGAAGGACATCCTTCTGGTGAGGCTCTCGGGGTTGGTGAGATATCTCTCTTCCTCTTCTGTGTAATCGTCTGAAGGATTCAGGATATGTCGTCCTAGGATGAGGTGAGACGGAGTGAGAGGTTCTTCCAAGTCCAGTGGTGATACAAACGACAAAGGTCGGGAGTTTATGATGGATTCCACTTCAGCGATTAAGGTGGCTAACTCCTCATGAAGTAACCTGGCTGTTCCGATGACCTTCTTTAAACGTTTGGTAGAGCGTATCACCCCACCATGGGGCTCTCTCGATGTTGAAGAGCCACTCCATGTGGCGTGTTTCCAGTACTGTGGTCTGAGTGTGTCGTTGACTCTTAAACCTTCGTCCCGCTAGAACCTTCGCAGCCATGTCTTCCCATTATCGGAGACTATGAGCCTTGGTACTCCTCTCCTCGGCGCGAATCGTCTGAAACAGCGGATAAAGGAGACTGTTGTCATATCCTGTACCAGCTCGAGATGGATCCCTCTGGTCGTACAACAAGTGTACAAACATATCCACACCTTGGTCTCACAGGAGGATACTTCGTTACTTCTGACGAATAATGGGCCAGCAAAGTCTACTTCACAATATGTGAAAGGCGGGGCTTCCAAAGGATGGAAGTGGTGGTGTTGGAGGTCCACGATATCGTGGTCCTTCTATCCTGCGACAGAGTACACACTTGCTGATCACTGATTGTACCAATTGTCTACCTTTCAGGATCCAGTACCGAGTTCCTAGCTCAGTTAGGGTTTCTCATACTGAAGACCCTTTCATGTGCTCTTCTCACTAACAGCATAGTCAATCGATGGTCTCGTGGTAACAGTAGTGGATAACGGGTACATCAGCGTACTTCAACCTACCACCACAACGGATGAGATCACTCTGATCGATGAATTGGTTGAGCTGATCCTCCCAGGTCTGGTACCCGGGATTGGTTACTAACAGTCTCTGTGCTGACTTCACCCATAACACTTCAGCCTTCTTCAAATAATCCACAGCTACTTCACTATGCTGTCCCTTGAACCGAGTAACGGCTTCCAATACCTTGGCTGTTATTCCAAACAATCGCTCGAACATCAATACATTCACTTACGTTGACAATCGCTTCTATTCCCATTCCCTTTGATATCTTCAGGAGTAATACTTCTGTCGTATCACCGTCTGCTGTCACGAGTGGTTGATCTGGCTTCGTCGGTGTAGACGTTCTCATCTCTTCTACACACTCCAGTGGCATCTCCAGCTCTGCTTCCTCCGGAGTCGTAGAGAGACTCTCCCCTGGACCATTAAACCAGGAAGAATTAGCCATAAAATCAACCATGCTCTGTCCTCTTGATGGCGCATCTGCTGGATTCATGCTCCCGATACAATGTCTCCATCTCGTTGGTGGTACCCTCCTCCTGATCTCAGACACTCGATTCTGGATGAAGGGTTTCTAACTACGGTCTCGCCCGCTAATCCAATAGTAGGCTACCTTGGAATCCAGGAAACATGTAGGTGGTTCGAGAACTAGGACAGACTTCAGTGCTTCAGATACTCGGGTGACCAATCTAGAAAGAATCAACGCAGACAATAACTCCAACCTGGGAATAGACAATACCTCTACAGGAGAGACTCTGGACTTAGCACAGATGAGATGATAATGTGGATGGTTGGATTCTTCTACCCGAAGGTATACCACAGCAGCGTGTGCTCTCTGGGATGCATCTCCAAATCCATAGATACGATAAGTGCTCGGTCCAGACCGAGTCTCTCTCAGAACACATCTCGGGAACGTGATTCGATGGTCATCACTACCAGCACACAAACCCTTCACTAGTCTCCTCCATTTACCAAGTAGTGGCTCCGACAGAACATCATCCCATGCTCCCTTGGTTACTCTCAGATCCTGTAGAAATACCTTGAGTGGAGTGACTAGTGGGGACAACATCCCTAAAGGATCATACACCCTTCCAATCATGCTGGCTACTTGACGCTTGGTCGGATGGGAAGTTCCTAGAGCAGTCTCGATTACTTCACTGAGATCAAATATCAACTCATCCGTGGTGACTCTCCATAACACTCCCAACACTCGCACCTCCCCTAGAGAAGGTCTCTGGTGTCCACCAAGTGTAGCCTTAGCAGACGTCTCAACCTCTACTACATCAGTCATTCCATAATTCTTCTCTCTGTCGTCAATCACCTTCCGAACTTCAGGGTCATTCGTTACGAACTTCCGTAGGTTGAAACCGCCTTCCCTGAAGATAGTATTGGAGTTCTCGTACAGCTCAATGGCTTCCTCTGGGGTTCCTGCCCCAAATACCACATCATCAACTTCCTCCAAACGGTCAACCAAACGGGAATGTGATGCTCTATGACTCTCCAAATGGTACCTGATTGTAGCATTGAGCAAAAATGGGCTAGACACTACCCCAAACACTACTTTAGTAATCGATACACCTATACTGCTGCAGGTTCCTTGGTCCAATCTCCAGCCAGAGAAATCTCAGCACATCCTGATCCCTTTTCTCGATCGCTACCATTAGGAACGCCTTTTCAATGTCGGCTGTCAGGGCAATCGGGAAACACCGGAAACGCAGGAGGATATCCATGATTCGTTGATTGAACTTAGGACCAACCAGTAGTGAGTCGTTCAACGAGAGTCCCGTTCCTGTCTTGGCACTGGCGTTGTATACTACCCTTACCTCCTTATCATGCTTAATCACAGCATGATGGGGTACTCGATTCTCTTCCATGCCCATTTCAGATTCTGGTACCACTGTCACAATTCCTTTGGCTATCTGCTCACTGATTACCTCGTTGTACTGACGGAAGAGTTCCTGGTTCTGTCGCAGTCTTCGAACAAGTGCTCGCAGTCGTTTCAAACTGAGCTCATAGTTCGTGGGTAGATGTGTAGAAGGCTCCTTCCAGGGAAGTGAAACGGTATATCTTCCATCCTGGTAACTCACCACTCTCTGGAACTGGTCATAAATGTCGCAGTCCTTATCGAGGATTCCAAGGAATTCCAAATCCCAAAAGGCCTTCAGGTTTCGTTCAAGCCTTTTCCCTTCCTCTTGTGGAGTGGTAGTAGAGACTCGTAACACGTGAGTTAACAGATTGGTGACTGAGGTAGATTCTCTTCGTTTTGTCATTACTGGTCCTGATATTATCCAGCCTAAACTGGCTACTGGACCATTGACACATTGAATCACCTCTCCCGTGACAAACTCCCAGTAGTAATCCAGACCAATTAAGATTACCGGAACCACACCCTCTTGCTCTACTTGATCTGCCAAGTTTAACTCCGCCAGTCGAGGGAATCTCTTCTCCAAATCCTTCCGAGGTATTCTTTTCACTTCGCCACAAATGTGGGGTGCAGACAAAAGCTTCAGCTCTTCAATCATCTTCCCCTCTCTCATCAGCCCAACCTTCACCACATCACACTGCTGTTGACAGCCTACCTCATCTCGACGATGGACAAAACCTGTGTACCACACCTTCTTAGGTGGAGCTGATCAATGGCTACTTGGGAAATGTAAGAGCGTTGACTCCCACTATCGAATATGACTGTTCCCTCCATTCGCATTCTGGGATCTCGAGGGTTGAATATGGATACAGTGGCTGTTTGGAGTAGTATCATTTTCTCTTTCCATACCGGGGCTGCCAGATATCGGAAAACTGGGGCATTTGGATTGAGTTTAGAAACTCCTTTCACGCTAGTCAAAAGATGAGTTGTTGATTGGGCAGTGGATCCTCCCATTGTCGAACCAGATGTGTCAGATGTTTGATGGGTCGGTTGTTTTGAACCTGACTTCATTGCCCTCTTATGTGCAGAGTCCTTGCTAACAGTTAGATCTGTTCGACAGAGACTACGATGGTGTTTACTTTTACACCTCTGACATCGGTCCTTGGAGCGACACTCACGTACCATGTGTCCTTTTCCTAGACATAGGAAACACCGACCATTAACCCGCAACATCCTTCTCCTGTCCTTTACCTGGTCAGACATTCCTCTGGAAGATGATTCTTCTTACAGTAACAACAGAATGGTGTCTCTCTTGAGGTTTACCTTGTCCTGACAGCAGTGCAGTAGCTGTTGCTCTCTCTGTCTTCCTCTTTGAGCCCCCTTCCAACTGGTAGCCAACCTCTTGTGGTGTAATGGTCCATTCCCGTGCCTCGAGTTCCTGCTTCAATACCTTCAAGATCTCAGGTAGAGTCCAATCACCCTTGATCTCTCTCCCAGCAATCAATCTCAAGTCTTGAGGCAACCGTTGTACTAGCACAGACGATAGCAACGCACCATACGAATCCTCACCGACTCCAAGTGCCCTCAGGGCGCTGGTGTTTGTCTCAATACTGTCCGAGAGGCGTCTTAGGGCTACAATGTGGTTAGCAGAAGAGACTCGCTCTATGTTCAGCAACAAATTCAAATGCTTATCGATTATTTACTGCTTGTTACCAAACCTCGTCTTCTTGCTAATTCTTCTTTGACAACGAGAACCCTTCGATAGCGTCCCGTGCTGTGCCCTCAAGTAGCGATCTAAGGTAAGAGAACTTCTGGACTTCAGACAGATCCGGGTTGGAATGAACAGAGGCCTCATCCAAAAGTGAATCCAGTTTGTCACTGAACAATCAAAGGGGTGGAGCGTCAACTTAGGTAGGTGAGCCTGTTTACTTACCACACCCTTCTTTTCCAAACCATCGTCGGGACTGGATCTAGGAGACTTCATAGACTTAGTTGAGACTGTCTCTAATGCTTGACGCAACCTAGACAACATCTCGTACAAAACTTGGTTGCCCTCGTCTGATTCTTCAATCTCCTTTACGACTGCTCCATCATTATCGAGTAGCTCCAGTACTTCCTCGTCCAGCTTCCGCATGACTTGTCCTCAAAGAGAGAGACCAACCTCGCTAGCTGGATGGGATCAGGATCAGCCTTACTCAACAGTGTTTGAGCTTCAGCCATCCTCTTGGTAACTACGCCCCTGTGCCCAGCTCTGATTCTTCGCTTCTTAACCAAAACATCCGCCATTTTATTACCCAATCTTCTTTCCGAATTTTATTACCCCCAAACTTGTATTATAATACAATGGAAAATAGGTCGTTGAGGTGTGAACAAGACACTTACGACTCCTTTCTGTAACCTTTTCAGGACGGGGTAATGGCAGGTGAACCAGCGGTAACTGAGCACTCTTTGATGTGAGCTTCACTAAACACGG
>JAYJLX010045826.1:0-12892 GCA_036873525.1 Chalinula nematifera | reverse complement strand
ATTAAACAGGGGTTTCCAATATTGCCGACTCTGCAATATTTGGCGAAGGGAGTGGGAGTATCTGGATTGATGAAATACATTGTTCTGGTGATGAAACCTCCATATTGTACTGTAACAGTTCCTTAACCAGAGGAGAAGACATACACAATTGTAAACACAGTATGGATGTGGCAGTTACATGCTTAACGGAACCCAACACTAGTACAACAGCTACAATACACCAGTCACCCACAGACGTCAACTCTGGCGAAGGCTCGTCCTCTGATATGGTACTGGTAGGGTCGATAGTGGGCGTGGCTGTTGTCGTGATAGTGCTGATAGTGGGTGTTATCTGTTGTGTTGGTGTGGTGGTTATCGTAGTACTGAGGAAGAGGATATGCAAGGCATCAGAGAATAGACTGTAAGTATAGTTGATCACTATAACCATATAGCCAGTACATTATGCAGTTGACAGTATACTTTTGTATTGAGTACACTAGCTGTGGGTGATAGTGTGTGTGTCTGTCTCTATTTAGATTTGAGCAAGCAAGAACACATCAGCTAACACTACTTAGTCACTCAACCATTCTATCCCGAGGTTAGTATTATTTGTTTCATATTGTACAATATGCATGCTTGTCTCCTTTTTTCTTCCTTTATAATAATTATTATAATTATACTAATATTTTAGAACAAGCGAATGACTATGTTGATTTGGGACACAAAGGATCCGATATCAGTCGTGTCTTCTTGTCATGTTTGATTCAACCATCCGATTTGAAAATTCTGGAGAAAATCGGTCAAGGTTAGTGTATGTATTTATTAAAGAGATAATAACTATAGTTGTTATAACCAAGTTGTGGGCGGATTAAGTACTATTTATTCATGTATAGTTATAATTATATATTTCATAACATTGTTTAGGTGAATTTGGTATTGTTTATAGAGGTCTCCTTACACAGAGAAGGTCAAGTAAGAGAAAGAAAACGCTCAAATCATTGCAAGTAGTTCCCGTGGCGGTGAAGACTCTAAAGGGTTAATAATACTGGAGCATATAGCTATAAAATAATTAATTGATTAATAACTTTAATTATAGGTATTTACTCACAGACAAAGATCAATGAGTTATACAGTGAAGCAGAGAAAATGATTCATTTCAATCATCTCAACGTTCTCTCTCTGACGGGTATCTGTGTTGGTTTACTTGAGACTCCATGTATCGTTATGCCTTTCATGAGTAATGGAAGTCTACTGTCGTACTTGAGGAAAGAGGCTCCTAATCTAACAGTATTCGAATCGGCTGACGAGACTCTATTTTTGGACACTATGAAACAGCTGCTGTCGATGTGTTTACAAGTGGCTAAAGGAATGGCTTACTTGGCAGAACAGAAGTTTGTTCATCGTGATCTGGCAGCAAGGAATTGCATGTAAGTTTATGATATCCTATAATGGTGGCAAAATAAATAAACATTGTTAATCTTTCCTTTTAGGATATCATCAGATGGGATTATCAAAGTGGCTGATTTTGGTCTAGCAGAGGATGTCTACACAACAGATTACTTTAAGCTAAATGGGTCAGCAGATCCAGAAGAGTCTGTTAAACTACCACTCAAATGGATGGCACTGGAAAGCATTCACTTTGGGAAGTTCAGTGAAAAAACAGATGTGGTATGTATTTATAAATATAATAGTAAATTATTGTACATGCTATAGTAGAAGGTACTACATTAAGTGCATGGTCATATGTGTATTACATATAAAAGGGTTATATGTACATATATATGTTCATGTATTGGTCATATGTACATGCATAGAATAATTACATAATTTCATTACGTTATACTAGTATATATTATATTATAGTGGTCGTATGGTGTGTTATGTTGGGAGGTGTTCAGTGTTGGACGGTCACCATATCCTGGGATGAGCACGTTTGAAGTGGTTCAAATGTTGGACATGGGAGACAGGTTGAGTAAACCTTCCAATCCAGTCTGCAACACAGAAATGTGAGAGAAAAATTCACTTAACCCTCAATGCATAAAGTACACAATAAAGAATTACCACTGTATACCACATGTATTTGATTACCATGTACTCTATTAGTAACCGTCTGGTTAATGTTCTGGTAGTCGAGTATTTGTGTAAAATGTGTAGGTGGATTAACCTTTTGACCTTTGGTATAATAGGATTTAATTTCAGCCATTTTGTAACGATCAGTTGTTCTGAACTAGCTGTAGACCCTACCTGATCATGTGACTGTCACATGTTATGGATTGTTATTATAGATACTCCATCATCATGCTGTCGTGTTGGAAGAGCTCACCAACCAAGCGACCATGTTTCTCTGTATTGGTTGAACGTATTGAAACGCTGATGTCGCCACTAGCTGAGTACATGGACTTTAAACTGTCGTGATGGTACTAACAGATTCGGAGATACAACAACTTTAAATTTTCTTTTGATTTTATACACTATTGTACATATTTTTGGTTGTTTTTTTTTTATTCAGTGTTTTTATTCTTCAATCATCAGTTTAGTAGTAACAGATTAATATTTGCAGTTAAGAAAAAAAAAATCAAATGATAAAGCATTGTGAAATTTTATACCATCTGATGCATGCCATGGGGTATTAGCATTATTAATAAAAGTATATTAATCATGTTTTTTTTTCATACAATAATTTTATGAACTTGTTTTGCTAAGTTTATATTCTGGTCATTATGCAGTGGATCATTTTGTCTATTTTATGTCCATTTATTCTTTTTTCTTCTGTCTTTGGTAAGCAAAGTAACCCAAAAAATTGGATTTCCTTCCCTGCTATATAAATCTTTGTGGAATTGTTATATACCTTTCATTCTGAGTATCCAACTTTGTATAAAGCTATATTATTATTTGATTATTGTGTGCTAATTGCCGGGTTTATTATTGTCGGGCATCATGTTCATATGGCTTAATATGGTTTGCGTAGCTGATGAAACTTGTGGTATCAATGATGCTGTTACAGTGTCATATTCAGGTAGTGGAAAAAGTAATTGTCTTCAAGAATATATGAGGTAATGGAATTGGGTGAATATAGTAATGTATAATCTGCACTGGGTATGCCTTTCTACATATAGCCTCAACATTGATCAGTATTTTCAAGTAGGTAATCAGACTTTCTCAAACTGTGGTCGTTTCTTTACTGCAAACTTCACCAAAATACCTGTAAATTCATGGAATCAGAACTTAGCTGAGTGTACTAGTACAGAGAACGTTGATTTGGCAATGAATATTATCCTATATATTTATCTTAGTTCTCCAAATGCTGTATTCCATTTACAATCAGTCACATGTTTCAAGGATACCCTCAATGATACTAATGGAGGCATCTGTGAATGTAGAATGGATTGTCTACTAAAGTTCATACCTGTTAATTTCAATGATGATCAGTTCATATACCTTACCGGTATCAGTTGTAACGAAAGCGATCTCACCACTGGATTATCAGTGTATAGTAACTCAACTAATGTCATACCATCAATACAAGAGAAACCAGGATATTCTGAATGTCCTATTGCAGGTATATAGCATGTTACTGATATTATGATAATATTAAGAGTATTAATATATCATTACTGAGTCCATTATCTCTCTCTTTCCCTTCTTGTGATTCTTAATTGATCTTCCTTTATATTTTCCACCATCAGTTATTACTACATCAAGTTCTGGTGTATTGTTTATTACTCCCACCGCCTTGTATTCTTCTGTATTCCTGTCATCATCAGATACAGCTACACCCTCTACTGGTACAAGATATGCCTATAGTAGTATTATTACTGTATTAGTATACATATTCTCGTATTGGCCAAGATATGATTATTTTAAGCTATATATTTACACCCAATGATAGCATCATCCTGTATAAGGAGATTTCCATACTAAAATCATACTATTGCACCTTATACTATAACAGGTATACCAGAACCTACTAATACTAATACCGTTTGTGCTGACTATTCTATTGAAACAATCACTGGGGATAAACAGTACTGTACTAATAGGTGAGTGAATAAGATATAGACATAAATTTTTATAGTTATAAAAGTGAGAAAATGCCATTAACTGATATAATATATTTGCATCCATTGATGTAGAGATCACAGTAAATCAGGTACTGGTGTGGCTATAGTACACATGTTTACAATATATAGTGTAATAGTTTACATAACAACCACTCAAGAACACTGCTGAGCAGAAAAATGGTAGTAGTGTCTACACTTGTCCTCCAAGTGTGCATATGTCATGCGTGCTTGCTTTTTCCTTTGATCTTGATCACAATCTGCATGACATATGTATGTTATAGCACGTACTGCTCTTGCCGCATGCAATGACCCTATACACGTGTTAATATCACATATATGTGCACCTCGCCCGAGTGAAGGAGATGGTCACATTAGGGAGCTAATCGCATTTTAGAGGATCTGAATAGCGAGAGTCCACTGTATAGTAAAAAAAGAGCTTCAATAGCAATAAGTTTTTGTTGATCATATTGCTTATTCTTCCTTGTAAATATATAACTTTCACAAGATGCACGATATTAATCAAAGTCAATTAGCGCATATACCATTGAATGCCATTGATGTTTGCTTATACCTACCATATATGATATAGATTAGTTACTATCTAAACAACTTTCTACTCCCTAGCTTGTGCTATGCCTTAGATAATAGCTAAAGATTGTTTACCTTATAGCTTACTTACACAGAGAGAGAAGAAGTAGGTAAACCCCTATACTCACTATTGTTTGTTTGTTTATTTAGTGTGGTTTCTTTTTTTCAGCCAGTCCTGAACCATTTTGATTGGTCAGTTCTGGAGATTTATTCACCTTATTTGGGTATCATATAGTTTTGGTATGGACTTAGTACTTTTTGTAAGAGACTCATATAATTATAAGTTTTTACTAAAATTCGTGTTGTTGTGAACGGGTACTACAGTTTATGTTGGGCCTATCACACTGATTTATGCTGTTTTTTTCAGCATAATATAAAAACATTGAATAACTTATGAGATAGTAATAGGGCCTTTTATTTCTCTCTCTAGTAATTATTATGCAGTTGCTACAGGCTTACAGTTACAGCTATATATACCTACCTATAAGTGGAAGTAAACTATTTAACTTTTTAAAATTAACAAGTTTTTTTTTGTAATGATTATACAAATTTAATTTGGCTTGTTTTTAATTTGACTTCGTTCTCAATTCGTTAAAAACCGCAAAGTTTAAACGTATATGGGTTGGTTTACTGATCATTATAATTATTTTCCATTTCTTTATTCAATAGCTGTTCCTCTTCTTTAGTTCCTTCCATGTATGGAACGCTATTAAACACATCGTGTGCTACACCAAATTCGTTGGGCTGGTTTATATCTCCTTTATCAGCCAATTTGGATTTTGATTCCTTCATGCAGTGTGCTGCAACCCTAACCTCTATACCAGCTCTAGTACAGCTGTTCAGTTCATCATCTCCAACTCCCTCCTCTTGTGTTAATAATGGTGGCTATACCCTAACAGGTGTTTCATGTGTCTGTAACTCACATACCAACTGTACCAATTCCCAGTCCAGCACCAGTACTGATAGTTGTGTATTACAGTTCACTACTAACCCCAGCAATAGTACTTTAGTATTCCTCAGTGGATGGAAAGGAATTGACAGAGAGCGTTTGGTCACGCACGTTTCATCATGTTCTAATGTCGATCTGCAGCTATCCAACTGTTCCAATGGGACTTCAATCATTACTGCCGCTAGTAGTACTGTTACTCCTGTACTTGCACTTGTTCCTTCAAATGCTGAAAGCATCACCAATGGAACTATAGTGGGATCCATTATTGGAGGTGTGGCTGCCTTCTTTGCTCTCCTTGCTCTGGGAGTGGCTGTTCTGGTGTTTATAATTATTCGTAAAAAAAGAAAAACCACTACTCCTGCAGGAACAGACAAGTATAGCACTATAACATACTATAATGTTCTATAGTATAATGTGTGTATAATTATTATAATTATATAGTACTATGGTTTTCAAGGATCTGGATCACAATGGTGAGAGCAGCATGGTACCGTCATGTAGTGCCACATTATTGTATGCAACATGTTACATGCAATAAAAATGTATGTTAGTCAATTGCATGTTAAAAAAATTCAAACATGCATTGTTTTATATTATACTACTGCATCACATCAGCCCCACCCCTCCTCAGCTCCACCCCCTCCACAGCCCCTTCACATCCCCATAATAACAATATGCAATTTTTAAAAAATAAATTTGCATTTCATAGAACCTTTTGTAAAGGAGGCATTACAAAATGAGACTAAACTGAGTGACTTACTTAGACCCAGTTTGATTGAGAAATCTAACTTGAAACTAATTGACAAAATTGGTCAAGGTATGAGCTACAATGAATATAATATATTTTGATAATATAGCTCCATTTATCATTAGGTGAATTTGGTGTTGTTTATCGTGGTTTGTTGACAGTATATGAAAAGAATGAAGCAGAAGTACAATCAGTAGCAGTTAAGACATTAAAAGGTGTATTTGTATAAGTATATATCTGTTAGTGTAGTATAGTTACTGTATATTGATGTACTGTAGGTAAGTACTCTCAAACACAGACTGATGAGTTGATTGTTGAGGCAGAGAAAATGATTCAGTTCAACCACCTTAATGTCCTCTCTCTGACGGGTGTCTGTGTTGGTCTGGTTAAATCCCCGTGCCTTGTTATGCCTTTAATGAGTAATGGAAGTCTACTGTCGTATTTGAGGAAAGAGTCTGTGGATCTAGTAGTATCAGAACTAGCAGATGAGAGCTTATTAATGGACACTGTAAAGCATCTCCTGTCAATGTGTTTACAAGTGGCTAATGGAATGGCTTACTTGGCAAAACAAAGGTTTGTTCATCGTGATCTGGCAGCAAGGAATTGCATGTAAGTTTTGAGCCCATTCTAAACAAGCTAGCATTATGATTCATTGTTATTAGGATATCGGCTGATGCTATTATTAAAGTAGCTGATTTTGGACTAGCAGAGGATGTCTACACAGCCGAGTATTTTAAACAAGAGCGGAGTTCGGATGACTCTGTTAAACTACCACTCAAATGGATGGCATTGGAAAGCATTCACTATGGAAAGTTCAGTGAGAAGACAGATGTGGTAAGTTAGTTTATGTGTATCCAGGTGCTAGATCATTATCATTATGTATATTATAGTGGTCATATGGTATCCTGTGTTGGGAGGTGTTCAGTGCTGGTAAATCACCATATCCTGGGATGAGTCCAAGAGAGGTAGTAGAAATGTTAGACTTAGGAGAGAGACTATCGAAGCCTTCAAATCCTGCCTGTACTGATGAAATGTAAGCCTCATATAGACTGAAAAAATCGCTTTATTTTGCAACCAGTTTTATCCTTTAGATATAAATTCATGTTGTCGTGTTGGAATAAATCACCTGACAAACGACCTCATTTCTCTGATATTGTTATAACTACTGAAAAGATATTAGCCCCATTAGCAGATTATGTTGACTTTACTGATGCTTTTAGAATGTGATTCACTATTACACAAAACATTAATCCCATACCAGCACTTCTTTTTTACTTTTACTTTGCCAGCACTTTTACTTATTTAACTCATTCCATTGTTGCCAGGAGCCCATTAAAACTATCTTTTTTCATGATCATCTGCTGTTCATGACTCAATCAATAGCAGGCGCTATATGTGATAAAAGTCCCTTTTTCATGTGATCTTACCAGTATATAGCTTAGGAGTCTGGCTTCATTTATTTCCAGCTCCTCCCATGTAGGGATAATTGTTGGTCGGTGGAGTTTAGCACATGGTTATATCATTGTTTCCGTTCTCCACCTCCATGGTGCACAATGGTACGTGTCATGTTCTTGTAGTCAGACAGTCTTTTTGGCTATTTACGCTGAAACAAAAATTTTTCATGCATGAGAATTGAAACCTATAAACCTTACAAATCAACTCTGATTGTCATGCAATCCACTTCAGCAATCATAACCATGCAGTCATTATGCTCAGATATATAAGGAGCTTGAAATGCGACTATATGCCCAATCAGAACAATGACTGACATAACCACATGCATGTCTTGATTAGTCAAGTTTTAATACATATTATGAATTAATAAATGCACTTGAGGTGCAGATGCCTCGCCGAGCCGCCCGGTTTGGATTCGAACCTGGTACCCCCAGCTATGGCATGTTAATATTCATAACTTTAAACTGCTAACTAACTAACTAATACACTAACTAACACGCCGACTACCGTATCCCTCCCCACTACGTGGCTCGGGATAATAAATTATACAAATAAAACATGATTACAAGAATAAAGAAAACAATTAATTTATAATCATTTCAAATGATATACACAAAAAATACATTGTACAATCCAATGAAATTTATTAAAAAAAATATACACTCTTAATACCTGAATGACTCCGTTATTATAAATACAATATTAACTCCTAGCTATGTGTCACTGACAACGCCATGTGGTATCATTGAACTGTAGTGATGGAGTAAGTACATGTATACTGCTTCCCCAGCTGTGTAACCTTTTATAGCAGGTGAATACAAGACCCTAATGACGGTGGCCCATGTGAATGACAATGAATTACTCTTCTTCCAGGTAGTAATCATGTCGTTGAAACACTCCTGACAGCGACCTCTCTTTTCTCGGTCTATTGACTGCAAGATTGGTTGGTTTACTTTGACTTGGGTGCCAAATTCCATCCATTTGTTAGCAATGTGAGGGTAAACAACACAATTAAGATCAGACATACACGGTTCGTACTGCAGAATCTCACCACCTTTAAAATTTTTATATAGATAGTTATAAAGTAAACTACGCCATAACTTATCTTATGCAGTATACTATACCATTTGGTAGCTTGTACAGTCTCTCTTTTATTATGTCATAGCCTATAGAAAGACAGTTGTATAGTTATGAAGGCACTAAAATGCAAAACCCCCTTCTCTCAGTTAATATACTTTCTAGATATCGTTAAAACTGGCTAACTGCTTAGGCTAATTTTAAACCCAATAACCAGCATGACAGCTCTGCATTGACAGTATATATTGTATATAAACTGATATAAAGATGCCTCTATACTATTTAGTTATATGGCTTCCTGTATGGCTTGCCCCACTTGAGCTCACTCATCTCTTGCAATAGGCTCATTCATGCATGCAAGGATAACAACTATAACCCTCCCGCATGCTTGGATTAATAAATCCCACTTTTAAATGATCATGTAATAATACTGACCAGTAATGGATGACTTTAAAACTGTAGGCCCCTCAATTATCACATAATCATCAGGTGCAGGACTCAATGATGGCTCTGTATCATCCTCAGTGGTTGTGAATATCCTCATTATTAAAACTGACAGTACAGGATATCCACACGACAGCAGTGCTTCAGAAACGGCTCTGTACGTGAGAGGTGAAATGGTTGCTGGAGCAATCTTACGTTGCAGGAGTATCTGCATTAAACAATGCTTGACATTAGGACTGTGTGTCAGTTCTATCTTAGTCAAAGTATCCACTGGCAGACCCAGCTCTGCACCGAACTTCATATAGGCATCAGGTTCATTCAATGCTGGTTCAATATAGGGCATCACATCCACTATCAGTGGCTCATCTATAGCCATAATAATTATGTACAGTGGAATAGTAGTTCTTTGTGATTATATTACCTTCTTCCTTTGGGGATAGTGGGTCAGACACTACTGCACGTATATATAATATATATATAGTGAACAAAAATAAATTTATTTAATTTAATTACTCCATGGATAGCTACACTATATACCTTGACACTGTTCACCAAACATCTTTGTATAAACGATCGAATCCATGTTCTTGAAACCATTGAGAGATATCTTCACTGCCTGTCGCTTAATAATGGAGCTCTTCGAGTAGAACGCAAATCTAAACCGAGGAGGGTAAGTGTCTTCTTTCTCGTAGGTTTTGAGGTCACGCACATGCTTGTCAGTCACCTTTTCATAGGATGGGCAATCCAAAAACTGGAACACATCTATATCAGATTCTTTAATCTGTATAAATTATGGAGAAGTAAAAAAATGAATTATTAGGCTTGCTGTGTGAGTGCATGTATTGTATATAATTATATAGACCGATTTTTGATGTTTCTTGATTTCAAACACTTCCCAGTACGCATTATCCGAGGCTAGATCAGTAGAAAACGTGATCCCTTCTTCACTAATGACAGCTTTACTGAGTTGCTCCAAATGTATTAGCTTGAATCCTTTATCACAGTACCTCTTCTTAAGATCCTGCCATATGAGAAGTAATTGCATTATGTAATAGACCACATGCGCGCTGGTCAAAGTAAGTCTGATTTGTAATGTTAAATTAGCTGAACAGTTAAGTAAAAATTACAAGGGCAACTTGACTGTTACACAATTAATGTTAGATTACAACCCAATTTACAATATGTCAATGTCCATTATAACATGGGCAATGTGGTATTTTGACATTGATTGTACGTTTTACATGTAACATCCTGTGAATATCATTATAGTATTAATCTGGTTTACAGAGTTATGTAAGGCACGTCATCATGTCATTAATGTGCTATGAATATCATTAAAGTAACAAGAATGTACAGGGTGAGTAGGCAAAAAAAAACAATGTTTTCAAATTCCTTTTCCTTTATAAAACCAAGTTTGCAAAATAAAAAGTAAGTGCATACTTGTTGTAGTGAGTACTTGCTCCCTTGTTATGGAGAAACTTTGAAAAACAAAATTTGCCAATTAGTCTAGCGCTCTATACGTTCTTGCGTTAATGATATTCATAATGCATTACTACAGTGTACATGTATAATGTAGTAGGCTTAACGATTAAGTTTGATTCATACCTCTAAACACTGCAAGTTGTGTAATACACAGACATGTATTTCGGATCTTAAACGATCACAGGACAGCTGCTCAAAAAACGCTATTTGGTATGCCCTCTCAGGTGGGTTTCCCTGCCTAGCTTGAGCCAAACACAGCACACAGAAATGTTTCATTCCAACCGGTACTAGAAAATTTGACTCAGATTTACGAACAACTGCGTCGGTCTTCACTTTAAACACATCACCCTTCTGATGTCCTTTGACAAGCAATACCAGTTCAACCCCTTCAGCTCCATTATGTGGTATATACAGACAGGCCTCCTTACATAGTGGTTTATCAATATGTGCCCATATGAATGGTGATACGGGCGTATACAACCCTTGACACTTGAACCCAGGAAACAGTAATGAGGTACCCAATTGTAACTCTGTTGAGTCCTTAACCGCGCCCTTTGGTATGACAATAGTTACACTGCATTCCTTGAAATGATGGAACAGGCCTTTACTGTTGAACTGAACCGTTGAAACATGCCTCATGCAAGGGTCTGGGGATCCCGTAGGGTCAGACGAACCTGAAATAAAATGTGCACACCCCTATTTAGTAAATATACGTGTATAACATATCACAGCTTACATGGATCATTGTCTATAGAATCCTTTGAATGAAGTATGCTCGATGTTTTATACCCTTCATCATGTGCTACATTATAGTGAATACATTATACTAATTACTATGTGTCATAATTAGATTGTGTACACTGACCCTCCAGAGTTTGCACATCAGTCTTCTTGTGTACACCTGATGAGAGTTTACCTGCCAAGATACTGAATGTAAAGCAATTAGTCTATTAGGCCCTAGTAACAATGTGGTTACAAAAGTTTGGATAGCAAGTCAGCAAAAAATTATCAGCTAGACTATATTTAGGTGCAGCCACCAAAATGTTTCCTAATTGCTATGGCTTTCATCAGATACAGGAAGCAATTAAAGCTATATACTTTTAGAGGGGAATCTGACATGTAAAAGTATATACAGTAATACTATAAGAGCTAGTACAAACAAAATGAATAATATCATGTTATACCTATTGGTGGTGGTTCAGCTGGTATTCCTGTTTCCATACTTGAAGTAGATTCAGACTCTGATACATTGTCATTAATGGCATCCCTTTTATATGATACTTGCACGTCACTGCCACACTGACCATTGCCAGTGTCTTCGAAAGTACGATTTGCAAATGTGTCACATGATTCCACGAATAGCGATCTACTTCTTCTTTTGGAGCACCCCTGGTTTTTACAACACCAGCAAACTAACAATGCGATCACAATGACGAATACAAATGATATTGTATACGAAACGAAAACGATGGAGTACCCGATAATGGATGTTTTTGGTCCGTCACTAGTGACATTGATAATGGAAACTTCCTCTGGTAATTGCTCTTGCAAACAAGCAAGTACAGATGTTTCGTTGTTCAATACGGGAAGCGGTTGGCATTTACTGTGGGTAGTAGTGGTATTATCCCCCACACAGTATAGAGTCATGTCACTGGTGTTGTATTGCGTTCGAAAATTTGTTCCTGAGATTGTGAAGTTGGCAATGGAGTGACCTTGTACTAGCTTCATGCTGAAGAAAAAGTACGAACTAGTGCTTGAATTGATCGACTTTCTATCGAAACTGAAGGTCAGGTTTTTTGTGTCCATGGAGATATTTTTTATAGGAGTCGAATGTGGATCCAGGCTGTCATGCACAAGCACTTGAAATACACTACTCAATGTATTATATCCATCATATAGATGTGTTATGTTATACGAAGCATTCAGTATGTATGAACCAAAGAGACATTCTTGATTAGGGCAGTCGCTGAAATTTGCTTGAAACTCCAAATCCACATCTTGAAATGAATCGTATGAAACAGGAATGGTCTCCGAAGTGTAAATCTGTGCATCAGGCGGGAGAGTGAAGAGCAGACTGTACAGATCATACAGTAAGCCTCTGTTAATGTG